>JAFEMH010003592.1:32500-256773 GCA_022495995.1 Adenophora triphylla var. japonica
CCATCCCTCAAAGCATAAATCTCGACCTGCATATTGGTTCCCAACCCATAATAATTGGAGAAAGCACATATGAAACCGCCCCTCCAATCACGAATTATTCCTCCCCCCGAACACTTTCCATGCACAGATGACCCATCCGTGTTGAGAGTATAGAAGTAATCTCGCGTCGGCTCCCATTTCAACGTTCTAGTCTTCTTACACTTTACCTCTGCCACCCGTAAGCCCAAAGCAGATAAGATATTTCGAGCCTCCGCTGTTGGCCTACCCTTAGGAACCAAAGTAGAGCACATATCTAACAACTCATGATGAATCCCATCAATAATAGCCCCACTCTCCATCTGCTTGCCATCAAATACCATTTTACATCTAGCTTTCCATAAGCCCCAGCAAACAAACATCATAATTCCCATACGCACCAATCCTATCTGTGACCTCCTGGATTGTCCCATACACCAACTATTCCATAGATGATGGAAATCCATATATTGATACCCAATCCCAAAGAACGAGGACCAATGTTGCCATAAGGTGAGAGCCATCGTAGAATGTAAAAACAAATGCTCTAGAGTTTCTCTGTTACCACCCAACGGACAACAAACACATCTCGGAGGGATATTGAAACCCCTCTCTTCCAGTCTTGCATCTACCGGGAGGCCATTATGCCTTAGATGCCACCAGAAACCACTCACCTTGGTCGGGATATGCTTATGCCATATCTTAGCCCCCAATCCACTAAAGGACTCCGGAGACGATAGTGTTCCCACCAAGCAGAAGTCTCGAACAAACCCGATTTTGTCAAAGTAAAAATCACCCTATCCTCCCTATCCATATCAATACGGACTCTCTGAACACTATTATGTAAATGATTCGGAATCAGATCCCATAAATCATCAATAAAAGAATGTCTATCCCGAACCGTAAGCGTATGATCCACCGGATTAGGGCCCCCAATGCTTTCCCCACACCAATCATCCACCCAGAACTGAATATCCCCTCTGCCAATGATCCATCTACTGAAATCCTCCAGTTGAGGCAATAGAGAAGAAGCTGCCTTCCATGCATGTGAACTAGAGTCCGCATATCGCATCCCATACTTCTCTCGAATAAACCGAGACCACAAGGAAGTGCCATGTTTAGCAAACCATGCCAACTTGGCCAATAACGTACTATTGACTTCCCCCATCGAACGCACCCCCAATCCGCCTTCTTGAATAGGTTTACAAACCTTATCCCAAGCCACCCATTGGGGACGTTTCTCACCTCCACTACTCCAAAGAAAATTTGCCAACATCCCCTCAATCTTTTTTATCACTCCTTTAGGCACCTTTAGAACCCCCATTGAATAAATAGGAATACTGCTAAGAACTGACTTAATTAAAATCAATTTACCTCTAAAAGATAGCAGCCTCGCCTTCCAACCATTTATCCTCTTCATCACCTTCTGCTCCAGCTCTGCAAAATGAATCCGATGCGTTCTCCCCTTGAACAAAGGAATACCCAGGTACTTTAGAGGGAATTGTTGATGTGTACATCCCGACCAACGTCGAATGTTATTCACCTCAAAATTCCTCATCCTCTTTCCTACATAAAAACCACTCTTCTCAAGATTGATCAGCTGCCCCGAAGCCTTCTCATACTTGGCTAAAACTCCCCTTAATCCTTCAATCGAGTTCCTCCTGCCATTACAGAAAATAAGCATGTCATCAGCATATAACAGGTGAGAAATAGGAAAACCCCCTCGACCATGATTATACGGAATAAATATACTCTCCTCCACCGCCCTATGCAACGCCCGAGATAACACCTCCTGAGCAATAATGAACAAAAGAGGGGATAAAGGATCTCCTTGCTTCACCCCCGAGACGAAGCAAAGAAACCATGTGAAATACCACCCATTTAGGGTTTAGGATTTAGGGTTTAGGGGTTAGGGTTTAGGGGTTAGGGTTTAGGGTTTAGGGTTTAGGGGTTAGGGTTTAGGGTTTAGGGGTTAGGGTTTAGGATTTAGGGTTTAGGGGTTAGGGTTTAGGGTTTAGGGTTTAAGGTTTAGGGGTTAGGGTTTAGGGGTTAGGGTTTTTTTTTAAATAGAAACAATGACCATATATATAAGAATTGCAAGGGTTCTTGGAGCTATTCCCAAATTGGTAAATTGCATACAATTTTAAATTTTTTATCCAAAATAAAACAAAAACAAGATTAGTCCAAAACTAGGAACTAACCAACTATTAGACAACACTCTAGAGATTATTGTCTCATAAGTCATAACTAAGATATCACGAAAAAAAAGACCCACATCATTACTGCTGAGCACACTACACTCTCTGGCTTAACAACTTCTCCAGGTTGGGATTTGATGAGGAGCTGCCTGTTATCTAGATGAGTCAAGATAAATTGGGAGCCACATAATGCCTCAGTAAGGGTCAACGCGTGCTCAATAAATATGTCATCACCCTTTTGCTTGAACTTTGGGTGCTCTTTCTGTTGTAGTAAAAAGACTATGTCTCCAGTAAGATTGTCAGGAGCTTCATCGGCTTCTCCTGGGAATGTAATTTTCTGTCCATTTTGCATACCCTTCTCCACAACCACTTCCAAGACCTTTTTCTCCTGTACAACCTTTTCGCCCTTGCATTGTGGGCAGCGGTCCTTGTCATTGATAGTTTCTCTAGTACCCTTACATTGCAGGGGTTAGGGTTTAGGGTTTAGGGGTTAGGGGTTACGGTTTAGGATTAATTAGTGTATAGTGTATAGTGTATAGTGTATAGTGTATAATGTATAGGGTATAGGGTATAGGGTATAGGGTATAGGGTATAGGGTATAGGGTATAGGGTATAGGGTATATGGTATAGGGTATAGTGTATAGTGTATAGTGTATAGTGTATAGTGTATAGTGTATAGGGTATAGGGTATAGGGTATAGTGTATATGGTATAGGGTATAGGGTATAAGGTATAGTATATAGGGTATAGGATATAGGGTATAATGTATAGTGTATAGTGTATATATAGGGTATTAGGTTTAGGGTTTAGAATTTATTTATTTTTTCAAAAATAATATTTATTGACTCATATTTATTTTTTTGAGAGTAATTTAAAATAACTTTCATATTTTATATAAATAAAAATAATGATATTTATTAAATTAAAATTAATAAATATTTATGATTTATTTATTTTTTTCAAAAAATTTCATAAATATTTATGATATTTTAATGTTTTTTAGTTTGTTATTTTGTTAATTAGTTCTAAAAATAAACAAAAATTATATTTTATTATCAGCAACGGAATATTTCCGTCGCTGATAAATAAAAATATATTAAATTATCAGCGGCGGAAATATTCCGTCGGTGTTTAATTAAAAAAAAAACATTTAATTTCACCATCGGAATATTTCCGACGCTGAAAAATTAAAAAAAATTAATTATTCAGCGGCGGAAATATTCCGTCGGTGTAATATTTCAAAAAAATAAAAATAAAAAATATTTTAATTTCACCGTCGGAATATTTCCGACGCTGATAAATAAAAAAATAAAAAAATGATATATTTTCACCGGCGGAATAATTCCGTCGCTGATAAAGATTTAGCGGCGGAATAATCCGTCGGTAAATCAACCGCGAAAATAGTGGCGGTAATTAAACAAATATTCGAGGAATATTCGTTTTAGCGGCGGAATTTAGGGGCGGAATTAAATTCCGTCGCTAAATTTGATGCCAAAATAATTCTGACGCTAAAGCTTATATTCCGCCGCTATTTAGCGACGGAATGAATCCGTCGCTGATAATTCCGTCGCTAAACCACCTGTTTCTGGTAGTGGGGGGCTTTTGAGGCATTTTGGAGCTGCAAGAACATGTTGGGAATTTCCTTGGCATGGGCTTAGAAGGAATTATTGAAGAAAGGAAAACGTTGGCCAGCTTCCAAGCCTTGTGTGGCCGCTCTTGCATTGCCGTGGTCCATGTGCGGCCGCCAAAGTCAGCCCAACGCCAGCCCTTCCTCAGCGCCCAAGATTAGTTTTCCTAAGTTGAGTTTTGCTACAATTTGGGCCTCCCTTGATGAATTTTGGGCCTTAACCCCATTTTCTAGGCCTTAATCAGTTTTCTTTCCACTTTAGTATAAATAGTAGGATGTTATCATTTTTTAGGGTTATGCTTATTTTTCATTAGACAAGAGGGAGGCTACTCCCCCTTTTGGGGATTTCTTGATGTTTCTTCATCTTTGTAAGTTTTCTAATTTTTTTATTTAGTGTATTCTTTTCTATTTTTATGTTTAGGAGTAGCTAATTTAAATAGTTTCATGGGTTAGATTTAACATTATCAATTTAGTGTATGTCATAATTGTTTTGTATTTTCAAATTTGATCTCTCTAGTTCTTTTTAGCTAATTTCATGAAAGTGTTAAAGATTGCAACTTTTGACTTTGATTTAGTCTTTAATTGCCTCTTAAACCAATTGGGTTTGATTTTCTACCATTGAATTTGAGATTTTCTCACCAAAGACTAATGCTTTAAAGATTAAATTGATTTGCCGCCGTGATAGAAAGCAAATTGATTTAGGTTCTTTACCCTTTTGATCTTAAAGATTTTCCTAGTTAAATTACTTGGACTTGATTTGTGAAAAGTAATTGATTTGGAAATAATAGATTGAAATCCGGCCGCCTTACCGTCCCAATCTTTGCATTAGTGGTGAACCCTAGATTGAGATTAATTGCCTATGTTTTCTACTAAAATGGCATAAATTGATGATTTTGTGAAGTCCAACCTATGAAATTAGTTCTCTTTATTGTTTAATCTCCTATTTGCTTACTTGTTTTCTTGCTTTATTTAGTCTAAAGTTTTGATTTTTTAGTAGTTATTTTGCTTTTAAAACCAACCCCCCATTTGTTCTTTTATTTGTTTTTGTGCACCATTTGAATTGTTCCAAACAACCCGAGTCTCTGTGGTTCGACCCCTACTAAAGTATATTGCTACAAGTTGGCACTCGTACTTGCGAGGGTTATTATTACAAGAAGTGGGTATTGAAAAATATCTCATCATTTATCTTATATTCATCCACCAAGATACCTGACGGAGTTAGAACAAAGCCAAGAAAAACTAGTCGATTTGTCAAGAAAGAGCACTTCTTGAGGTTTATATAAAGCTTCTCTCTTCTCAAAGTTAGCAAAACATCCCTCAAGTGCTCAAGATGATCCGATGAATTCTTGCTATATACAAGAATATCATCAAAATAAACTACGACAAACTTATCGATGAAAGGATGAAGAGCTTGGTTCATTACCCGCATAAATGTGCTTGGAGCATTAGATAAACCAAAGGGCATAACAAGCCATTCATACAATCCTTCTCTTGTTTTGAACGCCCTCTTCCATTCATCTCCTGGCCTGATTCTTATTTGATGGTATCCGCTCCGAAGATCAATCTTGGAGAACACTTGTGTACCAGCCAACATGTCAAACATATCATCAATTCTGGTTATAGGAAATCTATACTTGATGGTGATACGATTTAGTGCTAAGCTATCCATGCACATACGCAAAGAACCATCGCTCTTCAGGGTTAACAAGGCCGGTACACCACATGGACTTAGACTTTCCTTGATATGACCCTTATTTAATAAGTCCACCACCTGATGACTAAGCTCTTCATGTTTTGTTGGGCTCATGCGATAGTGAGATTTGTTGGGAAGGACAACTCCAAGTACTAAATCAATTTGGTGCTGAATTTTGCGAAGAGGTGGAAGTCCATGTGGTAGTTCATCAGGAGTAATATCATTGAATTCTTCTAAAAGTGGGCTGACAACACTTGGTATTTGTCACGACCCTAAACCTAGGTACCATTTTGGTCACACGTGGAGCACGTGGGGGTGGGGTCCATTGCATCTCATATTATGCGTTATATGATATTTGGATTGATTACGTGTTTATTTTGAATATTTTGCTAATTTATGTGATTTTAGATATTAATAAATCAATATGAAATATATAATGCCTAAATGGAATAAGTAGGAATTTGTGTAGTAAAGTGATAATATTGAAATTTGAAATGAAAGGTTATAAAAAGTATGGAGGAGCTTAGATGTAAATATAAAGTTAAGGTAGTGGATTGTAGGAATTGAATCTTGGAGGAGCTTAACTGTAAATTGCTTTATATAAATATCAATCTTTTCCCAGAAGCTTCAAGTTCCTCAGTTCTTCCTCTTTCTATCCTACGTTCCATCCTAAACCTAGGGTTACCTTCTTAAATTCATTAAAAATCAACCGGTGATCCGTTTTCCGTTTTGATTGCAAATAATCGATCAGGAAGTCGAGTGGAACAAATAGAGCCGATCAAAGCTTCTTTTTATTTTGACATATTTTGGTAAGTTATTATGATTTCCTTCTATAATTGTTCATAATATGTATAAAGATGATATTATGATGTTATAAATGAGTTTTGATAGTTTTGGTTCATTTTATTTGGCTTTGGCAAGAGGAAGAAAATGGGTTGTGGTTGAATGAAATGGGTTCTTGGCTTGAAGGTTAGTATGGAAGTGGTAGGTTGTATATGTGATGTTATATGGCTTTGTGGTAACATGTAGAGGTAACCTAGAGTTGTTATATTGAGTTAATAGTTGCTGGAAATGAGTATATGGGTTTATTCTTGCCTTGGCTGATGTTGTTCAGCATCTATAGCAAAATCTGGGGAAGGGCACGACTCGTGCCCTGGAGCACGAGTCGTGACCCTCAGTTTTCACTCGTGGTATGTAGTCGTGACACTTCAAGCACTCGTGCGGAATTGGGGCACGAGTCGTGCCCATGACTGTTTTCTGGTATCAAGTTTGCAAGCATGTAAACCTAAGCAACCTAGTACGGAATTGATTCTTCTTTAACTATAACTCTAGTACAACAGTAGTACTTTACAATGGAATCTTAAATGGTCCAAAATGATATAGGAAAGGGCTTTAAATATTGTCCTAAAAATGGTTGAAAGTCAATTGTGAAACTTTAACCAAAGTTATCAAAACTTGGTAAATTGATATGGAACCTTTATAGAAGGTACTCAATATTGTAAAATGAATATGTAGGGCTTACTTGTTATTCATTGTAGCCATCTTTGATTACATATTCATGGTTGGTTGTGCACATAGTGTTTAAATACATGTTGTACTACTTCAATGGTTTGAACATGAGTATTAATACCATGTTATTGGATTGTTATTATTCAATAGTGTTTAAAATATATGTTGCACTATTGTGGTGGTTTAACATGAGTAATAGTACCATGTTATGTATTGATATCCCAAGGTGTGAATTTAATTTCAAGTTTATATTATGTGCTTGAATGTGGTCATATCAGCTGATTATCGGGTGTATAATGGAATATGATCACTTATGAGAAATGTTCCATAAGGTGCTCAGATTACATTATACTTGTGACCGCTCCCCCACTGTAGCCACAGACTGGGGACAGTTTCTGTATCGTGCCACAAGCCTTACAGACAGCTGTGAGTCTTATATGGTTCTCTGAAACATGGGTCTTATAAGACGTGAATATGCCTAAGCAGTTCAGAAATAAGTGGAGTTTCTACTCCCGACGTAGTACGACTTATTGGTCAGATGGGAAAGATAAAATGAGGTAACGTAATGTGTTTACCGCTTTACCAATGTGATTACGTGCAGCCTGTTTAGGTGTTGCATATTATATGGCATATTGTTGCATCCATAATAGCTTGCCGAGATTTATTCTCACCCCTTCTCCCTTTATTGTTTTAGATCCCGCTGAGACAGGAGGACCAGACCGGTGAGGTCGGGAAGGAGTTTGGATCATCTTTTTGGGTTGTCAGGGTATGTATGATTTGGGAGTTGGGGGTAGGTGGTGGTTGTTATTCTTTTGGGGAGTTTTGTATATAAAACTTTTATAAAACATTTTCAGTATGGTTGTGTTGTATCTAATCTTGGGAGTTGGTTATCTTTAAAGGTTGGCTTTTGTAAGCCTTAACATTTGTACTGTTGTAATTAAACAGGTTATGGTTTTGAAACTTGATTTATATATCACCTCTAAGTAGAGAGGTCATTTTGATATTGATTTTGGTAAAGGTTGTTATATTTTCACTACAAGAAAACTGTCAAATAGTGATAACGGAAAAACCGAAGTTATATGATAATGAGAGGAATGACTGAACGGAATTTAAGAAAACAAGACGGGATTTAAACCCTCAATAATAGTTGCTCACAGCAAAACTATATTTCTTAAATCAAATATCAAAAGTCTCCTTTTCGGATTACAACTTTGAGGCTATTTTATAGCACTCATAAAACTTAGAAAACAAGAAATATCCTCCTAAAATAAAGCCTAACCTATAAGGTAACCTAATAGAAGTCTAAAACTACTAAATCAATGCTAAATCTACTCTAAAACCTCTTATAATCATCCTACTACATTTAATTCCGAAAATACTAATAAAATAATAATTAATTAAAATAAAACTCATATTTATCCCATCATACTGCATCATTCTCCTCTTCTTAGAAAAATTCGACCTCGAATTTGAGTCGTTGCTCTTCGGAAATATCTCTGAAAACTTAAGCTTCAAACGTCTTCGAACTGTATACTTAGTAGCACTTCTCATCACATCCATCCAATCTGTCCATCCGTTTACTAAAAAATTCTCAATGAATAAACCTTTGAAGAACCCAGATTGCGAAATAAACGGAACTTCAACATAAAAGGGATCCTCATAACAATAAGAACCAAAAATACCTCCTTTCAGTAAAATAGATGAACCCAGAAAATCACAACCTGCTCCCAGGTTCGACTGCAACACAATGGCTTCTGCTGGGTCAAAACCCTCAATATCATCTTCATAATTATCGTCATCAAAGATTGGTGGTTTTGACCAATCAATGACAACGTCGGAACCCGTTGAATCAACAAAGCAATCCACGGGAACAGGATTCAATCGGTCACAAAACTCGTCAAGAGTCAGAGGATCGGCCTCTCTCTTGTACTCAAGTTCTTGATCACGATCGAAAGGATAGATATCCTCATCATCATCAGACCACAGATCTGACTCCGAGCCCTCTTCATCAGACGATACGTCTGAATCTGAGTCCTCCAACTGCGCTAGTTGTCGTTGGATTCGTCGACCCTCTACCCGATCAAAGTATCTTTGGAGTTTTCGAATCTCGGAACGCAACAAACGAAGTTTGAGATCTTGAATCTTTCTTCGCAGTTCGTCCTTCTT
This sequence comes from Adenophora triphylla var. japonica, assembly GCA_022495995.1. NCBI lineage: Eukaryota > Viridiplantae > Streptophyta > Magnoliopsida > Asterales > Campanulaceae > Adenophora > Adenophora triphylla. Next base: position 41,708 of record JAFEMH010003592.1, read on the forward strand.
GATTTCATATAGTTCACGTTCGTGATGGGGATCGTATTCCTGGGGATTCGCTGCACGAACCCTACTACGAACACCATGAACACCACGATCACGCCTTCGTTCAGCCATCAAAACGACCAGACTCTGATACCAAATGATAACGGAAAAACCGAAGTTATATAATAATGAGAGGAATGACTGAACGGAATTTAAGAAAACAAGACGGGATTTAAACCCTCAATAATAGTTGCTCACAGCAAAACTATATTTCTTAAATCAAATATCAAAAGTCTCCTTTTCGGATTACAACTTTGAGGCTATTTTATAGCACTCATAAAACTTAGAAAACAAGAAATATCCTCCTAAAATAAAGCCTAACCTATAAGGTAACCTAATAGAAGTCTAAAACTACTAAATCAATGCTAAATCTACTCTAAAACCTCTTATAATCATCCTACTACATTTAATTCCGAAAATACTAATAAAATAACAATTAATTAAAATAAAACTCATATTTATCCCATCATACTGCATCAAATAGCGACGGATTTTAGCGACGGACACATTTCCGTCGCTAATAGCGACAGATTAGCGACGGATAAAAAATTAAAAAAATTAAGCTGAAAACGACAACTTTACCGACGGATTTAACGACGGATTTAACGACGGACAAGATTCCGTCACTATTTCGTCGTAAAAGTGGCGCCAAAAATTGCGCCTCTTTTTACCGACGGATTAACGAGGGATTGCAATTTTTTTTGCCGACGGATGTATTTCGTCGCTATAGAATTAAAAAAATAAAAAAATATTATTTCATTTTCATTTAGCGACGGAATAACGACGGAATTCTCAAAATAATATAACGACGGATAGTTTCCGTCGCTATATAAAGTAAAAAAAAATATTATTTCTTATTCAATTACCGACGGATTAACGAGGAATTGCAAAAAAAAAATTACCGACGGATGCATTTCGTCGCTATATAATTAAAGAAATAAAAAAATATTATTTCATTTTCATTTAGCGACGGAATAACGGCGGAATTCTCAAAAATAATATAACAACGGATATTTTCCGTCGCTATATAAAATTAAAAAAAATAAATATTATTTCTTATTCAATTACCGACGGATTAACGACGGAATTTTTCAATAATATTATTTATTTTGAAATAGCGACGGAATAGCGACGGATTACCGGCGGATTTTTTTTTTTTAATATATACAGTTTAATGCATATTTATTAATACCTAATTGTTAAGTTTACCTCAAATGCAAATAAAGTAAGGCCAAATATGATAAAAATATGTGACATTCTTAAAATGTTAATAAGTTAATTATATTATATTATTTAATTATAATTTATATTTTTAAAATGAATATATATCTTTTGAAGAGTGAATATCAAATATTAATTTTATAAAGTATAAAATTATTTGAATTCATATTTTATTTAGAATATTGAAAATCATAAACAGCTGGTTCACAAACAACATTATGTTAATAAAAAATAAAAAACATTTCTCTTTTTAAAATACCGACGGATTTAGCGATGGAAATAGTTTTTTAAAAAAAAATTAGCTTTTTTTCTAACTTTTATATGTAACTTTTTGAAAAAAAAACTTCAATACTAAAAAATGTCCAAAATATTTATTTATATTCATAAAAAATAAAAAAACCTATACATTTATAAATAAAAATTAAAGAATTTTATCCGTCTCTATACTCTAAACCCTAAACCCTATACTATATACCCTATACCCTATACCCTATACACTATGCCCTATACCCTATGCTCTATACCCTATACCATATACCCTATACCCTATACCCTATGTCCTATATCCTATGCTCTATACCCTATACCCTATACCCTATATACTATACCCTATAGCCTATATCCTATATACTATACCCTATATCCTATACCTTATACCCTATATACTATACCCTATACCCAATACCCTATATACTATACCCTATGCCCTATGCCCTATAGGCCTATACCCTATACCCTATATACTATACCCTAAATACTATATCCTATACTATATACCCTATACCCTATATACTATACTCTATACCCTATACCCTATATACTATACCCTATGCCCTATACCCTATGCTCTATACCCTATACCTTATATACTATACCCTATATACTATACTCTATACCCTATACCTTATACCCTATACCCTATTACTTATACCCTGTATAATATGCCCTATACCCTATACCCTATACTCTATACCCTATACCATATACCCTATAACCTATACCCTATACTCTATACCCTATACCCTATATACTATACCCTCTACCCTATACTCTCTACCCTATATCCTATACCCTATGTCCTATACCCTATGCTCTATACCCTATACCCTATACTCTATATACTATACCTTATATGCTATACCATATACCCTATACCCTATGCCCTATACCCTATACCCTATATACTATACCCTATACCATATATACTATACCCTACACCCTATACCCTATACCTTATACCCTATACCCTATATACTATACCATATTGTTAGTGTTATGCCCTAGGTCTATGATTGATAGACTTATGTGTTGACATTATTTATTATATGAGATGTTTGTCATTTGATTATTATATGTTTTGTATATTTGTTTATAAATAATCTCCGTCCCTAATTATTAAGAGAATAATTGGTATAATTGTCAATGGATGATCATACGATGATTATATGCATAGAGATGCACATTGAAATTATGGGTACTTGTTAGAGAACAAATGACTGGACTTGACCCGCATGAGATTTATGTCATGGTCAAATGTCATAATTAAATCTCATAAGGTTACTTCATTTAGTCACTAGACCTGAGATTATTATGACCTTACATATGATGAAAGTCATGTTTGATTTTAGTCAAACGGTATCTTAACACGATATCTATAAAGGCTATCTTTGGCATGATCGGATTCATGATGGGAAGGATGATAAGTCAAGATGGAATTTGTCCCTAGGAAGAGAGATGTTTTGCTTGGGCCCCTCGATGAGTGATAATGATGAAAGTGTATGGCCATACCCCAATATGATTGGAATTATCATTATACTCAAGAATCGAGAAAGCATTGAACAAAGACAAGTTGACAAGGACCATGACTTGTGTTCAAAATAACATCGTGAGACAAAGGGAGAAATGGAAGTGTACCATTGGAAACGTGAACTCTTACGTTATATTATTTGGGTAGACATAATGGCTTGCTAGAGTGCGCTTATGTCTTATGAGATTCGATATGATCGAACTCATTACCAACATAGTATAATCCTATTGGGTCACACACAACTAGAATGAATTGGTTAAACCAAAGGAAGAATGATTGAGAGTTTCTGTATATGGCAACCTTTGTCACGCGACATACCTAGCCATGTGGCAGACTATATCGCGCGACATATCTTGCCACCAGACGCGGTTGACAGCCTGGTTTACTAATTCGATTAGGAAACATATTTCATACTAGATTAGTATAAATATAAAGGCCTGTTAATCCTAATGGTCTAGCCGAAATTTTCAAGGGAAATTCATAACAAAATACTCTCAATATTCTTCGAGGTTTTGATCTAGCAATCATCAAGAAATCGTTCTTGAATTCATTCAAAGGTGTGGATAACGAAAGAGGGTCTTCGCTCGTTCATCGATCAAGGCCTAGAGTTCAAGCAAGTTGAAGAAATTAGTTTGTGATTCGAAATCACATAATCAAATTGTTCAATAGCTCAAGAACGGAAAGCAAACAAGATTGGTAAAATTCTATCTCATAGAAATTTAAATTAATTGTATAGAACGGATCCTAGGGCTTCTTGGGTTTTATGTTTTTAATGCTTAATTTCGCTGTGCATGGACCCGTAAAACCCAATAGTGGTATCAGAGCCCCATCCCGTTCATATGGTTAAGTTTGAATTAACATGCTAGAATTAAGATATAAATTGTTTATATACTTATTGCATGTTTTTATATGCGATAGAATCTTGATTGTTTATGTGAAACAATGTGAAAATCGTTCTCTAATTATGATGAATTAAATCTGTAAAAGAGTTGTTTTATATGATTTAATTGCCATGTGATCTGAATTGATTGAATCTGAAAATTTTACGAACTGGCAACCTACGTCGTGCGACATAGTTAGCCACATGTGGAAATCTGGTAATCGGGCAAGGTATGTCACGCGACATATCTAGCCATCTGGCTGATGTTGTCACGCGACATACTTTGCCAAATCTGGGCAGTATCAGTTTGATGAACAATCTGGTCAATCTATAAATATGTTTACAATCTGATATGTTTATGTGTTAATATGGATGCTATAAAATTGAGTTTATAGGGTTATGCTAGATTAATTCATTGTTTATGCATGCTTAGTTGATTAAAATATGATTTTAATAATTATTGCGATGCATATTTTTCTTGTTCTTACATGTTAAGAAATTTTTATGTTTAGTTGAAACATTGCATTATAGTTTCCTAATATGTTTAGATTTAGACATTAAAATTTTGAATTTTATGATTGCTTTTGGAAACAAGTCATAATTACGCGAAATTTAAAAGGAAACTGATTGTTTATAAAAGGTAGTGATTATGTTGCCAAATCATAGCTGATTTCTGATTGTGCATGTCTAGGAGAGTTCTGTCGAAGGAAGAGTTGGTACTTAAGTAGTCCTTGTGGCTCACCTATCTTCCTGGGAACTTACCTGGTGCGCGATTATGACTATCTTTGCTGATATGCTTATAATATACCTTAAAGAACCTTCATTTAACTTTTAAGTTCTTTATGCCAATTCATGATTAAAACACTTGAGACCATTCGGAAAGTTTTGGGTGGGCATGCCATAGCAAGGTACTTTGATTCTATTCGTATGCGAGCAAGATGAGGAAATGGTGGTTCCTATACGTTTAAAATGAATGGACTTAATTGGGTTATCAAAATGGTTTTGGACCCAAGGCATAAGATGAGATTAAAATATACCTAGACATATGATGTCTTGAATAAATCTCATAAAAGATCTAAGAGTCATATATGTGATATGATTGATGTTTTCTACCTAATTAATTTAATTTTGAGCGGTTTGCCATAGCAAACTTGAAATTAAATTAAAGTTGGATCTTAGCCCATTAAATGTATATTATGCTAATTTGCATTGGAAGCTGTATAATTTAGTGGGAGCATTTATTTTGTGTAAATGCATTGTACCTCTCATATAATATGTTTACTTATATGTGTTCATATTTTATGTGTATCTTTTTGTAGAATAAATGGCATCAAACAATAATCACTTTTCACTGCGATCTGTCCTTGAGAAGGAAAAGTTGGAAGAGAATGGTACAAACTATATGGATTGGATCCATAGTTTGAGAATTGTTCATAAGCAAGAGGAAAAACTGTACGTTCTCGAGGAACCTATTCCACCTGAACCCGCTGCCAATGCTACTAGGGCAGTAAGGGATCAATATCTGAAGCACAAGCGTGACTCTACAGATGTTGGTTGCCTTATGCTCTCCGCCATGTGCAAGAGCCTTCGGAAGGATCTTGAGCACTTGGGGACAGTTGACTTAAACAATCGACTGATGGAAATGTTCCAAGTACAAGCTAGACAAGAAAGGTACAACACAGTTACGGTCTTGACCTCATGCAAGATGAGTGAAGGACAAGCTGTTGGTCCTCATGCTCTTAAGTTGAAGGGCCACATTGAGCATCTTGAAAGGCTCGGTTTTCCAATTAGCCAAGAGTTGGCTACCGACATAATATTGAATTTATTACCCAAAAGTTTTAGTAATTTCATAATGCACTATAACATGGGAAGAATGAATAAAAACCTTTCCGAGTTAGTTCAAATGTTGAACACTGCGGAAACCAATATTGTCGAGAAGAAAACCGACCAAGTACTAATGGTTAACAAGGGGAAGGGTTTCAAGGGTAAAGGAAAGGCAAAGGTTGCTAATCCTAAGGCAAAAGTTGTCAAACCCAAAGAGGCTTACAAGCCTAAAGAGGCTAAGCCCAAGTCCCAAGAGGACGCAGTCTGCTTCCATTGCAATGAGATTGGACATTGGAGGAGAAACTGCGTAAAATACAAGGAAGCACTGAAGAAGAGCAAAGGAGTTGCTTCGACTTCAGGTATCTTTGTTATAGATATATTCCTATCTACTTCTAGTTCTTGGGTATTGGATACCGGATATGGAAATCACATTTGTTTAAATGTGCAGGGTCTAAAGAACAGAAGGATGCTTAAGGAAAGTGAAGTGGACCTACGTGTGGGGAATGGAGCAAGAGTTGCTGCATTAGCCGTAGGAACTTATGAAGTTACTTTACCTAGTGGACTAATACTTGTTTTGAACAATTGTTATTACGTTCCAGCTTTAAGTAGGAATATTATTTCGATTTCATGTTTGGATAATGAAGGTTTTAATTTTCTTATATGTGATAAGAAATTTTCCATTTACAAGAGTGATGTGCATTATTGTACTGCTGTTTCATTCAATGGCCTTTATATCCTTGATGTTGAAAATCGTGATAATGATGTCTATAACATTAACAAGAGATCTAAACCCAATGATGTAAACCACACTTACTTATGGCATTGTCGTCTTGGCCATATAAATGAGAAACGCATTTCTAAACTCCACAAAGATGGATTTTTAGACTCACATGATTATGAATCGTATGAGACATGCGAATCTTGTTTACTTGGCAAGATGACCAAGGACCCATTTACCAAAACCGGTGAAAGGGCGGGCGACTTATTAGGACTCATACATACCGATATATGTGGGCCTATGAGTAGCGATGCTAGGGGAGGATTTCGGTACTTCATAACATTCACTGATGATTATAGTAGATTTGGATATGTTTATCTAATGAAACATAAAAGTGAATCGTTTGAGATATTTCGAATATTTCAAAATGAGGTGCAAAATCAACTTGGCAAAACTATTAAGGTACTTCGATCCGATCAAGGTGGTGAATATTTGAGCCAAGAATTTGACAGTCATCTTAAGAGTTGTGGAATCGTTTCAGAACTCTCTCCACCCGTAACACCACAATGGAATGGTGTGTCTGAGAGGAGGAATAGAACTTTGTTGGACATGGTTCGTTCTATGATGAGTCAAGTTGAGCTTCCTTTATCCTTTTGGGGACATGCACTAGAAACTGTTGCTTTCACTATAAACAGAGTTCCTACCAAATCGGTTCAAAAGACCCCATATGAGATGTGGCATGGAAGAAAACCTAGTTTGTCTTTCATGAAGATTTGGGGTTGCGATGCATATGTCAAGAAGTTAACTTCTGACAAGCTAGCACCTAAGTCTGATAAATGTGTTTTCGTGGGATATCCTAAGGAAACCAAAGGATACTATTTCTACAACTGAAATGAGAACAAAGTGTTTGTTGCTCGAAATGGAACTTTCTTAGAAAAGGAGTTTCTTCGCAAATGAACCAGTGGGAGTAAAATAGATCTCGAAGAAATTCGAGAACCCGAAAACAACATTGAACCAATGGTAGAGACTGAACCAAGTTCACAAGTAATTGTGGAACCGGTTCAAGATGCACAAGTTCTTCACCGAAGTGGTAGGTCACGATCCGAACCCGAGAGATATGGATTTCTCATTACGAAAAGTGATGAAGTGGAGTTAATCGAAAACGATGAACCTACTTGCTATCAAGAAGCGATGTCTGCTCCAGATTCAGAAAAATGGCAAGAGGCCATGAAGTCTGAATTACAATCCATGGATGATAATTAAGTTTGGAACTTGATTGATCCACCCGAAGGTGTAAAAACTATAGGGTGCAAATGGGTCTTCAAGAAGAAGAACGACATGAATGGGAAGGTGCACACCTATAAGGCTAGGCTTGTAGCTAAGGGATATAGGCAGATACATGGCATCGACAATGATGAAACCTTTTCGCCTGTAGCCATGCTTAAGTCTATTAGAATTTTAATTGCCATAGCCGCATATTATGACTATGAAATATGGCAAATGGATGTCAAAACATCTTTCCTTAATGGGAAGTTACTTGAGGATGTATACATGATACAACCTGAAGGTTTTGTCAGTCCAGAAAATTCTAACAAGGTGTGTAAGTTGCAGAAATCCATTTATGGATTGAAGCAAGCTTCTAGGAGTTGGAATCTACGTTTTGATGAAGCAATCATGGAGTTTGTCTTTATCAAAAACGAAGATGAACCTTGTGTATACAAGAAAATTAGTGGGAGCGTAGCACTATTTTTGGTGTTGTATGTCGACGATATCTTACTCATTGGAAATGACATTCCTGCACTACAGACCGTCAAGTCTTGGTTAGAAAAGTGCTTTTCAATGAAAGATATGGGAGAAGCCTCATATATCCTTGATATTAAGATCTATAGAGATAGATCCAAGAGGATGATTGGTTTAAATCAAAGTACTTACATTGAAAAGGTTCTTAGAAGATTCCAAATGGAAAATTCTAAAAGGGGAAACTTGCCAATGTTACATGGTATATCTCTTAGCAAGAATCAAAGTCCTAAGACTAATGATGAGCGAAAGAGAATGAATGGTATTCCATATGCTTCGGCAATTGGGTCTATCATGTATGCTATGTTATGTACTAGACCCGATGTCTCGTGTGCTCTAAGCATGACGAGTAGGTACCAATCGGATCCCGGCGAACCACATTGGATAGCAGTCAAGAATATCCTTAAGTACTTACGAAGAACTAAGGATGTATTCTTGGTCTTTGGAGGAATGGAATAAGATCTTGTAGTAAAAGGCTACACAGATGCTAGCTTCCAAACCGACAAAGATGATTTCAGATCGCAGTCTGGATTTTTATTTATGCTTAATGGAGGCACTGTGATTTGGAAAAGTTCCAAGCAAAGTACCGTCGCTGATTCTACAATCGAAGCTGAGTACATAGCGGCATCCGATGCAGCTAAGGAAGCAGTTTTGATCAAAAAATTCATTAGTGATTTGGAAGTCGTTCCAAGCATCAGAGATCCTATTGAACTTTACTGTGACAACAATGGTGCCATTGCACAAGCAAAGGAACCAAGGTCACACCAGAGATCCAAGCACATACTTCGACGTTTCCACATTATTCGAGAGATATGTGAAAGGGGAGACGTAAAGATATGCAGAGTAGACACTGATGACAACGTGGCAGACCCATTAACTAAGGATCTTCCACAAGCTAAACATGATGGTCATGTTAGGTCCATGGGTATTCGATATATGGGAGATTGGGCCTAGTGCAAGTGGGAGACTGTTAGTGTTATGCCCTAGGCCTATGATTGATAGACTTATGTGTTGACATTATTTATTATATGAGATGTTTGTCATTTGATTATTATATGTTTTGTATATTTGTTTATAAATAATCTCCGTCCCTAATTATTAAGAGAATAATTGGTATAATTGTCAATGGATGATCATACGATGATTATATGCATAGAGATGCACATTGAAATTATGGGTACTTGTTAGAGAACAAGTGACTGGACTTGACCCGCATGAGATTTATGTCATGGTCAAATGTCATAATTAAATCTCATAAGGTTACTTCATTTAGTCCCTAGACCTGAGATTATCATGACCTTATATATGATGAAAGTCATGTTTGATTTTAGTCAAACGGTATCTTAACACGATATCTATAAAGGCTATCTTTGGCATGATCGGATTCATGATGGGAAGGATGATAAGTCAAGATGGAATTTGTCCCTCGGAAGAGAGATGTTTTGCTTGGGTCCCTCGATGAGTGATAATGATGAAAGTGTATGGCCATACCCCAATATGATTGGAATTATCATTATATTCAAGAATCGAGAAAGCATTGAACAAAGACAAGTTGACAAGGACCATGACTTGTGTTCAAAATAACATCGTGAGACAAAGGGAGAAATGGAAGTGTACCATTGGAAACGTGAACTCTTACGTTATATTATTTGGATAGACATAATGGCTTGCTAGAGTCCGCTTATGTCTTATGAGATTCGATATGATCGAACTCATTGCCAACATAGTATAATCCTATTGGGTCACACACAACTAGAATGAATTGGTTAAACCAAAGGAAGAATGATTGAGAGTTTCTGTATATGGCAACCTTTGTCACGCGACATACCTAGCCATGTGGCAGACTATATCGCGCGACATATCTTGCCACCAGACGCGGTTGACAGCCTGGTTTCCTAATTCGATTAGGAAACATATTTCATACTAGATTAGTATAAATATAAAGGTCTGTTAAACCTAATGGTCTAGCCAAAATTTTCAAGGGAAATTCATAACAAAATACTCTCAATATTCTTCAAGGTTTTGATCTAGCAATCATCAAGAAATCGTTCTTGAATTCATTCAAAGGTGTGGATACCGAAAGAGGGTCTTCGCTCGTTCATCGATCAAGGCCTAGAGTTCAAGCAAGTTGAAGAACGAAGTTTGTGATTCGAAATCACATAATCAAATTGTTCGATAGCTTAAGAATGGAAAGCAAACAAGATTGGTAAAATTCTATCTCATAGGAATTTAAATTAATTGTATAGAACGGATCCTAGGGCTTCTTGGGTTTTATGTTTTTAATGCTTAATTCCGCTGCCCATGGACCCGTAAAACCCAACACATATACCATATACCCTATGCCGTATACCTTATATACTATACCCTATATACTATACCCTCTACCCTATACCCTATACCTTATACCCTATATACTATACCATATACCCTATATAATATACCTTATACCTTATACCCTATGCCCTATACCATATGCCCTATACCCTATGCTCTATACCCTATACCCTATACCCTATATAATATACCCTATACCCTATATACTATATCCTATACCCTATATACTATACCCTATACCCTATACCCTATACCATATGCCCTATACCCTATACCCTATATATTATACCCTATACCCTATATATTATACCCTATACCCTATATACTATATCCTATACCCTATATACTATACCCTATACCCTATACCCTATACCATATGCCCTATACCCTATACCCTATACCCTATACCCTATACCCTATATAATATACCCTATACCCTATATACTATATCCTATACCCTATATACTATACCCTATACCCTATACCCTATACCATATGCCCTATACCCTATACCCTATATACTATACCCTATATCCTATATATTATACCCTATACCCTATACCTTATACTCTATACCCTATACCATATATACTATACCCTATATCCTATACTCTATACCCTATACCCTATACCCTATGAGGGTATATCAGGTTTAGGGAATATGAGGTTTAGGGTATGAGGGTATAATAATAAGTATTATTAATATTTTAAAAGTATAATTATTTTTTTTTTAATTTATTTTTGAACTGAGATAAATATTTTAGACTTTTTTTGGTAAGGAAATTTTTTTAAAAAATTATATAAAATAAGGTAGAAATTAACTAAATAAATGAGGGATAGACAATATCCTTCACTATGAGAATTTTTTTTAATTTTTTTTTTTGAATAGAGATAAATGTTTTAGACTTTTTTTTAGCAACAAAGCTTTTATCAAAAAAATTATTTAAAAAAAATTATTTAAAAAAATTGATATTAGACATACTACTTTAACTAAAATTTTGGGTAAATCAAATAAAAGCATGTAAATATTTTAGATAACTTTTTGTAAATTTCAGTAATAAAAAAAGTCTATAATATTTTTTCCTAGTCAATAAAAATTAATAAAAATTACTAATTATTATTAGTACTATTATTAATATTATTACTATTTATATAATTAATATTAATATTAATTAATTAATCAATTATATAATTAATAATTGTTTAATAAATTTTATTGATAATAAATATTATTATTATTTATATTAGGAATAATATTATTTTATAGTTTAAATTATTATTATTATTATTAATTATTTTTATTAATTATTATAATAATGAAGAAATACAAGTATTCACATGAATCATTATCCAAGAAGATAATTTTGGTGAAAAACATTTAAATATAAAAGGTGGCAATACTTCATTGGACACACAAGTATTTACATGAATTAGCCCAAGCAACATCTCACCATTAAATACATCACATATAGTTGAATCCAATGGCCCAAATTCATTCAAAAAACAAACAAACACACTTTCTTTTGATTGGCTCTTAATGTTCACATGGATTATTGATAAATCAATTCAGACCATTGATCACACTCAAATCCAATGGTCTCAATTTACCCACTTTAAAACCCTACCCACTTTTCTTATTTCTCTCTCTAGTTACCGCCTCCCTCATCATCCCTCCCTTATTCTTCAACATCACCGAAATGATACATCTTCCCTTTCCCCTCAGATCGACTAGTCACAGCCGCAGCAAGCAATAAAAGGTATTCAACCTAGGGTTTTATAGTCCTCCATTTCCACCTTCAATTCGAGCTTTTTTAGAGCGAGAGAGAGGAGAGAGATAAGATGCCTGCTGGACATGGATTGAGGTCGAGAACCAGAGATCTGTTCGCTCGTGGATTCAGGAAGAAGGGTACGATCCATCTCTCAACTTACTTGAGGACTTACCATGTCGGCGATTACGGTGATGTTAAGGTGAACGACGCCATTCATAAGGGTATGCCTCACAAGTTCTATCACTTTCACCCCCTCTCACTTTCACCCCATCATTCCTCCCCAACCCGCCACTTGCAACCCCTATCCGTCTCCCGACCACCATTCCACTCCCAGCACCGTTTTCCCACTTCCCCTTCACCGTCTCCGGTGATGGCAACGGTGGCTCCGACGAATTCGAGACTTGAATTGAGTTGCAAAATCAGTTCAATTAGGGAGATGATATTCTTCAATGTTTTATTCTTCTCTTAGCAATAGTTGATTTCTGATGTTAGGGCTTCATATTTCTATTGACGTGCTTGGTCCTATTTTGGTATTAATCCAATAAACTGAAGTGCGACAAAGAAGAAGACCTGTAACCATTATTTTTTTCTTTTGTTCTTAGTAACATACTGTATTTTATAAAGGAGATTTAAATCATGGGGGTGCTAAGGCATTGGAAGGAGAGGCAGCCATGGGTGGTTGGGTGGGCGTAGGTGGTAATGAATCACTAGTTTGAGTTTGAGTATCTTGATATTTTGCAATGAAGATTATTTAAATCATTGGGGTGCTAAGGCATTGGAAGAAAGGCTAGCCTCCGCCGGTGAGCAACTATTTTATCCGTGGTTGTTTTTTCTTGTTGATTTGATTAATTTGATTTGTATTTTATTTTGAGAATGTAATTGTAAAATTGATGTATCTTGATATTTTGCAATGAATATTATTTATTCATTTATATACAAATATATATATATATATATATATATATATATATATATATATATATATATATATATAATTTTTTTTTAATAAAATATATCAAATTAGCGACGGAAATATCCGTCGGTAATTTGATATATCAAAAATAAAAAATATTAAAAAAGAAAATTTTAAAAAATTAATAAAATTGTGAAAATATGTAATAAATTTTAGCGATGGATTTTAAACATTAACGACGGATTATTCCGTCGCTGCCCTCTTTAATTTGTCGTCAACAAATTAATAAATTTTCCATTTTTGCGACGGATTTTAAATAATAACGACGGATTATTCCGTCGCAAAATATTATATATTTGTCGTCCCATCCATATTATTAGCGACGGTTTGGAATCGATTAGCGAGGGATTGGTCCGTCGTTAAATTACCGACGGACATAAAATTTCGTCGTTAAATAATAGCGACGAGGGTTTTAGCGACGGAGTAAATCCGTCGGTAATACGTCGGTAAATCGTTTTAGCGACGGAATTCAAACCTATCCATTTGAGATTGATTCTCCCAGACTTGTATACTCATTTGAAATTTCATGAATTTTAGCAGCATATGAAACTATGTCCTCAGTCTCTTCCATTCGAAGGATTTCAAACCTATCCATTAAAATTCTAAGCCTAGTAGCCTTTACACTTGGTGCTCCCTCACATTGTGATTGTAAAATATCCCAAGCAGCTTTAGCAACACTTTCATTAGTGATAAGCTTGTACATATTCCCAGAAACATGGCTGGAAATAGCACCCATTGCTTTCGAATTATAAATAGCAGAATGTATTTCTTCAAGATTCCATTGCTCTTCAGGTTTCCTTTCAAAAATAGACTCATCAACACCAGAAGCAGGCTTCTTCTCCACAGTAGGAGGTTGCCATGCAACAAGGATACACATCCAAGCCCTTTCATCAATACCTTTGATGTAATTACGCATCTTAGACTTCCAAAGAGAATAATTAGTGCCATCCAAGACAGGAGGCCTGTTTTGATGATTTTGGCATTCCATAATGACTACACTTTCTGGATCAACACTCAGTAATATATCGAGAGTTGGCTCTGATACCAATTGAAAGTTTCGTGTAGCTAGGAAGCTTCAAACAACTCAACAGATCACTAATGTGAGTACATATGTGTCTCACAACTGTCCACACATTCACAAATAATGCAGCGAAATAAATAAATAACACAAGGATTATATACGCTCACTGATCTTGAGATCAGCAAACTAGGCTTACGCCCAAAAACTTTTCACTATTAAAACTTTTGGTGCTTACAAAAATATGAATAAGTGAAAACTAAAAAACGAAAATACTAAATGAGTTCTAATCACCTTCTACGACAAGAACAATATCCCTTTCCCAAGTAGATCATATTCTAGCCAGAAGTAAAACAAAGAACTCTATTAAAACTTAGATGTGAGTTCGGATGTATGTCACAACCTTCACTCACAACCTAAACCAACAATGTTGAAACCCGTGAAAGACAAAGTATTTTTCTCTCTTCAAGTCGTGTCTTCTCTTGTGCTGGTGTCCTTGTATTTATATGCACCATGGAGAAGATCTTCACGAAATCAACAGCATTCCTTTGTGAGATCTCAAAACCTATAAAGAAATATTAAGCACACTCACAAAAAAATAGAATGTTAGTAGGTTAGTCCTAATATAAAACTATGTACATACATAAAAGATATTTACTCTATTTACAAAGTTCTTGTTAAAGTAGAACACAATAAATTTTTCATGAAAGTCCCAAAATCTACTTACCATGTTTAATGTAATTCGAACAGAACATAAGAAAACAACATTTGTTCCCTACGACTCACGCTTTCACTACTACATTTCTGACCTAATGTAACGCATCTAACGCATCTAATGTAACGCCACGAGCTAATGTAACGCATCTAATGCAACGCCAGAGCTAATGTAACGCATCTAATGCAACGCCAGAGCTAATGTAACGCATCTAATGCAACGCCAGAGCTAATGTAACGCATCTAATGCAACGCCAGAGCTAATGTAACGAGTCTAATGCAACGCCAAAATCCTAATGTAACGCCTAAATTACTAATGCAACGCCAAAATCCTAAACCCTAATCCCTAAACCCTAAACCCTAAACCTATATCCTATATCCTATACCCTATACCCTATACCCTATACCTTATACCCTATACCCTATACACTATACCCTATACCCTATACCGTATACCATATATACTATATCCTATACCCTATACCATATACCCTATATCCTATACCCTCTACCCTATACACTATACCCTATACCCTATACCCTATATACTATACCCTATAACCTATATCCTATACCCTATACCTTATACCCTATACCCTATACACTATACCCTATACCCTATACCCTATACCCTATACCATATACCATATAACCTATATCCTATATCCTATACCCTATAACCTATACTCTATACCCTATACCCTATACCCTATACACTATACCCTATAACCTATACCCTATACACTATATCATATACCCTATATCCTATACCCTATACCCTATGCCTTATACACTATACCCTATAACCTATATCCTATAGGGTATAGGGCATATGGTATAGGGTATACCCTATAGGGTATATGGTATATCCTATAGGATATAGGGTATAGGGTATATGGTATAAGGTATAGGGCATAGGGTATAGGGCATATGGTATAGGGTATACCCTATAGGGTATAGGGTATACCCTATAGGATATAGGGTATAGGATATAGGGTATATGGTATAAGGTATAGGGCATAGGGCATAGGGCATAGAGCATATGGTTTAGGGTATACCCTATAGGATATAGGGTATACCCTATAGGGTATAGGGAATACCCTATAGGGTATAGGGTATAAGGTATAGGGCATATGGTATAGGGTATACCCTATAGGGTATAGGGTATAAGGTATAGGGCATATGGTATAGGGTATACCCTATAGGGCATATGGTATAGGGTATACCCTATAGGATATAGGGTATACCCTATAGGATATAGGGTATACCTTATAGGGTATAGGGTATAAGGTATAGGGCATATGGTATAGGGTATATCCTATAGGGTATAGGATATACCCTATAGGGTATAGGGTATAGGGTATAGGGTATACCCTATAGGGTATAGGGTATAGGGTATACCTTATAGGGTATAGGGTATACCCTATAGGATATAGGATATAAGGTATAGGGCATAGGGTATACCCTATAGGATATAGGATATATGGTATAGGGTATACCCTATAGGGTATAGGGTATACCCTATAGGATATAGGGTATACCCTATATGGTATAGGGTATAGGGTATACCCTATAGTGTATAGGGTATACCCTATAGGGTATAGGGTATACCCTATAGGATATAGGATATAAGGTATAGGGCATAGGGTATACCATATAGGATATAGGGTATATGGTATAGGGTATACCCTATAGGGTATACCCTATAGGATATGGGGTATACCCTATAGGGTACAAGGTATATGGTATAGGGTATAAGGTATAGGGTATAAGGTATAGGGCATAGGGTATATGGTATAGGGTATACCCTATAGGTATAGGGTATATCCTATAGGGTAGGCCCTATAGGGTATATGGTATAAGGTATAGGGCATAGGACATATGGTAGAGGGTATACCCTATAGGGTATAGGGTATAAGGTATAGGGCATAGGGCATATGGTATAGGGTATACCCTATAGGATATAGGGTATACCCTATAGGGTATAGGGTATACCTTATAGGGTATAGGGTATAGGGTATAGGGTATACCCTATAGGGTACAGGGTATAGGGTATAGGGTATACCCTATACCCTATAGGGTATGCCCTATACCCTATGCCCTATACCTTATACCCTATACCTTATACCCTACAAGTATTATTAATATTTTAAAAGTATAATTATTTTTTTTAATTTATTTTTGAATTGAGATAAATATTTTAGACATTTTTTGGTAAGGAAGTGTTTTTAAAAAAATTATATAAAATAAGTTAGAAATTAACTAAATATTTCTATCAATTATTACTTAGGTATATTAATATTTCTTAGAAGTTTAAATTATTAAATTAATGAGTCTTATTATTAATTAATAACATTATTATTATTAATTATATAATAATAATTATTTATATATTCAATTATTTAATTGAATAATTAACAATAAAAGTATATAATATAAAAACATTTACTTTTTTGATATTATGTATTATTACTAGTTATTATTAATATTATTATTAAGTATTATTTTTTTTAAAATTTATTTTTGAATTGAGATAAATATTTTAGACTTTTTTTGGTAAGGAAGTTTTTTTAAAAATTTATTAGGCATAATTAATTACTAGTACTATTATTAATATTAATTAATTAATATTAATAATTCATTAATAAATATTGTTGACAATAAATATTATTGATATTAGGCATAATATTATTTTATAGTTTAAATTATTAGTATTATTATTAAATATTATTAATAATAACATTATTATTATTATATAATATTGTTTTAAATTTTAAATTATTTTCGTTATTACTAATTATTATGGTCATTAAGAGATTTTTGTGATAAACAAATAAACATAATAGGTGACAATAATTCATTGGAACACATACTTGACACCCTTTTTTTTAATTGGCTTACAAAGGTTCACAAGGATTGATCTCTTAATCAATCTGGACCATTAATCATAAACATCCAATGGTCCAAATTCATCAAAACAAAACTATTTCAAATTCTTAATTTTCTCTTTATACTTCACTTTCCTCAGCCACACACGCACACACCCACACACAGCCACACACTCTTTCTCTCTCTCTCTCTCACACACACTCTCTTTCCGGCCACCCTACCAGATCCGCCCACCCCTACCAGATCCGGCGACCACACCTCACCCTCCTCTCTCTCTATCATCTCTCTCTTCTCAAGGCCGCCTTCATTAATCCCGGCGACCACACCCCACCTTCATTAATTTCGGCGAGCAAACCCCACTTTCATTAATTTCGGCGAGCAAACTCTTTTATTCCGCCGTGAACCGTCCAATCAAGAAGCTAAAGCGTCTTTCTGGTTTGTGTCAAATACGCAGATCTGGTTCTCCTCTGTTGTGAAATACGCAGACCCAATGCAACGACAAGCTCCTCCCGACTCCGCTCCCCTTTTCCAGATCTTGTTTGTGTGCCTGTGTACTGATGTGTGTGTGTAGTGTGTGTTTTTTTGGTAGTGGTTGACGGTGGGGGAAGGTGGTGGAAGGTGGTTGACGGTGGTTGAAGGTGGTTGAAGGTGGTGGTGGTGGTGGTATTTTAAAAATAATCCATTAATAATTCTAAATACATATTTCTTTAATATAAAATGCCAATTTAGCAAGGAAAAAATAAAATTTGAGAATAATAGAACTTAAGGGACTAATTTAAAAATATTTACAAAAAAAATATATATATATATATATATATATATATATATATATATATATATATATATATATATATATATATATATATATATATATATATTGAAAAAAGAAAATTAAAAAATTAATAAAATTGTGAAATTATGTAATAAATTTTAGGGACTCATCTAATTTTTGGCGTTACATTAGGTATTCAACCACTTTTTAAATTGGCGTTGAATTAGGTTCTTTTTGGCGTTGCATTAGGTGTTCATATAGTTTTAAAATTGGCGTTGCATCAGGTATTCACCTGATGCAACGCCAAAGCTCTGGCGTTACATTAGCTTACTATGTCGTTTCATTAGACCTAATGCAACGCAAGAGAATGCAACGGCCATTTGGCGTTACATTAGGCCTAATGTAACGATTTTTGGGCCCTAATGCAACGAAAATTGGCGTTACATTAGGTCAAAAATGTAGTAGTGTTTCAATCCCTATGAAAGAATTTTGTTTTGGCTTTTCCCATTTTCTCTTTCGACCTCAACGTTCGATTTTTTAAATCTTTCACGGCATCTCCTAAGTGCAGCCTCGGCGTTTTTGGGCCCACATGTTAACAAAAATTCATATTTATATATTGTTTCCACGAGCCTTGAGTGTGTCATAAGTGAAGAAGACACACTCCATTCTTTTACCGTTATGGTTTCTTCCCCACCATTAGAGACTTGTGTTGACCACAAGCTTGAAAATGAAGATAAAATCAACCAATTGCAACGAGCTCAATGGCTCAGAGCAGCCATTCTTGGAGCAAACGACGGCTTACTTTCAACTACATCTCTAATGCTCGGTGTAGGGGCAGCTAAATGACCCACAAAGAAATGCCAAAGCTGATGCACATCCAGCCTTCCACGGATTTGGAACCACATGATCATCTCCCATTTCCTCAGCTTTAGCTCCTTGTACGGTACTACTACTAGTTCTTGCATCGGTTATCACCACTTTCATCACCGGTGATCTGTTGGTGATTTTAGTGTCATCAACTTGTTTTATTGTAATGATGATTTACTAAGAGATCAATGTGATTCGTATTAGACTCGGATACGAGTAAGGGAAAGTGTGGAGTACACACTCGTTTGAGCTAAAATGAAATCAACCTCGATAAAAGGTAAAGGTTAAAGGGTAGCACATTTTGCTGATGTGCTCGGCCGAGCAGAGTCCTTGACTCGGCCGAGCAGAGCTTAGCAGATTGGCCAAGTTTCTGGAGTGTCATGTTCGGCCGAGGCATGTGCCTTGCTCGGCCGAGCAGTATGAACAACACGACCGTGCAGTTCAAATGACACGGCCGTGCAGCTTGGCATAATTTCACTAGACATATGTGCTCAGCCGAGCGAGTCCCTTGACTCGGCCGAACGAGTCCCTTTTCAATGTGAAAAGACACATTGCTTGGCTAAAGTCATGTCTTTTGAATGTATCCTTTAACTAATACCTCTCCATCTGTATATATACATGGATTGATCTCAATTGTACATATATGAAAAACACAAGTGATACAATAATAACAAAAGCAAAACAATTCTCTAGTTTTTTATTTGTTCTCTTTGCCTAGAAAACAAATTGCGTGATTGTCTTATCCCAATAAAGATTTTGTGTAACCCAGGCATTAAGGGTCGAAATACTTTATTCCGAAAGTGGATTATACACGATTCAATCACATATCCGGCCTCAGTATCATGATCAAGACCCTATATTTCCCCTACAAACGAATAAAGTATTTGGTGATACTCATGGCTGGAGGAAGTACTGTGAAGGAGATGACAACTAAGTTTGGAAAGCTGGACAAATTTGAAGGACAAGATTTCCGGCGTTGGCAGAAGAAGATGCACTTCCTTTTGACAACGCTAAAAGTGGTGTATGTTCTATCTACCCCAATGCCAGAATTGCTGGAAAATGATAGCTTGGAAGCAATCAGAGGTAGATCGAAGTGGGAGAACGATGACTACATCTGCAGAGGACACATATTAAACGGTATGTCTGATTCTCTATTTGACATCTATCAAAATGAGGAATCTGCTAAAGAGTTATGGGATTCTCTTGAATCCAAGTACATGGCAGAGGATGCTTCTAGTAAGAAGTTTCTTGTGAGTAATTTTAATAATTACAAGATGGTCAATTCAAGACCTGTCATGGAACAATTCAATGAACTCCTTAGAATCCTTGGACAATATACACAACATGGGTTGAAGATGGATGAGTCAATATCGGTTTCAAGTGTGATTGATAAGTTGCCTCCCTCCTGGAAGGATTTCAAACACACTTTGAAACATGGTAAAGACGATCTGTCTTTGGTTCAACTTGGTAGTCACTTGCGCATAGAGGAATCTCTTAGGGCGCAAGAGGATGACAAAGGCAAAGGAAAAGAAGTTGCTGGACCCTCGGTCAATATGATTGATGAGAGTGGAAACAATAAAAACAAAGAAAAGAAACGTAGTTTCAATGACAATGGTTCTGGTTCCAACAAGAAGCCTAAATTGGCTTGTTGGAAGTGTGGCAAATCTGGTCACTTTAAGAAGGATTGTCGTGTTGGAAACAACAAGAAAGGCGCAAGCACAAGTGGTTCGGGAAAGGGGTCTAAGGATCATTCTCAAAATCAAGGTCAGATTTTAATACATAGTTGGAACAGATTTATTAAAAATTCTGTTTCACTAATTTCTGAGGCATTTTATGTGCAGGATGATGCTATTGCGTGGTGGATTGATTCCGGTGCCACAACTCATGTTTGTAAGGATCGTTGTTGGTTTAAGACATACGAACCAATGGAAGACGGATCTGTCCTTTACATGGGTGATGACCATTCCGCTCCTATTCAAGGAAGAGGAAGCGTGGTGTTGGAATTCAGTTCGGAAAAAACTATTTCTTTGTTTAATGTTTTATATGTACCTAAACTTCGTAAGAATTTAATTTCTGATCCTGTCTTGAACAAGTGTGGTTATAAACAAGTTTATGAATTCGATAAGTATATCTTATCGAAGTCAGGTGTATTTGTAGGATTTGGTTATTATAATAATGGAATGTTCATGTTGAATTTAAATAAAATTCCTGTTAATTCTAGTTCTGTTTATATGACTTCTTCTATTGTTATCAATTCTTCATTATGGCATGCTCGGTGGAAAATGTAATATTTCGAAAGGCTTTCAATTCTTAATGTAAGATTATCCCATTTTGAACATAGCCACCATCATTAGATGCGTTGTGAGTTTGTTTAAATGCATAGCCACGCATTTAATAATGTGTTGTGAGTATGCGGATCTACTTGCTTTGGTTGAATATTTATTCACCATTAAGTTAAGAATTGATAAATATTTCGGATGAATTTCTAATGAATGATCATTTGATTGAGGTAGGGATCAAGAGATCAAATTGAATCTCAATACTCTTACTGTTATAGTATAGAGGAGGATCCAAGAACCTATGATGAAGCAATAAAATCTCGAGATGCTGGTTTTTGGAAAGAAGCAATCGATGATGAGATTAGTTCTATTGTGGAAAATAATACATGGGTCTTGTCTGATTTATCACCAGGCTGTAAACCTTTGAGGTGCAAATGGATCTTCAAAAAGAAGATGAAAGTCAATGGAACAATTGACAAGTTTAAAGCTCGATTGGTAATCTAAGGCTTTAGACAAAAGGAAGGAATCGATTACTTCGATACCTATGCACCGGTTGCTCGTATCACTACTATTAGATTTCTGATAGCTTTGGCAGCTATTCAGAATCTATTGATCCATCAAATGGATGTCAAAACGGCATTCTTAAATGGTGATTTGGAAGAAGAAGTGTATATGAAACAACCTGAAGGTTTTGTTATGCCAGGTAATGAGCATAAGGTATGTAAGTTAATTAAGTCATTGTATGGGCTAAAGCAAGCACCTAAACAGTGGCATCAAAAATTTGATGAGGTTGTTTTGTCGAATGGTTTTGTATTAAATCAGTCCGACAAATGTGTATATAGCAGATTTGATGAATCCGGTAAAGGTGTAATCATCTGCCTATATGTTGATGACATGTTGATTTTTGGCACAGACCAAAATGTAGTTGATGAAAGTAAGAAGTTTTTGTCATCAAAGTTTTCTATGAAGGACATGGGAGAAGCCGACGTAATTCTTAGTATAAAGATTAAACGGATGAACAAGGGAATTGCAATTACACAATCTCATTATATTGAGAAAATTCTCAAGAGGTTTAATTGTGATGATTGTTCTAAAGTTAGTACTCCCATGGATCCTACTGAGAAACTTGTATCAAACACTGGTAAACCTGTGTCACAGCTCGAATACTCAAAAGCCATAGGCAGTTTGATGTATGCTATGACGGGCACTCGACCTGATATTGGTTATGCAGTTGGACGATTGAACAGGTTTACTAGTAATCCTAGTAGACAGCATTTGCATGCTATAACAAGGGTGTTCAAGTACTTAAAAGGTACTATGGACTATGGTTTGTGTTATAGTGGACATCCTTCTATATTAGAAGGTTACACAGATGCTAGTTGGATCAACCAAGAAGATTCATCTTCTACTAGTGGTTGGGTGTTCTTGCTTGGAGGAGGTGCCATTTCTTGAGCTTCCAAAAAGCAGACATGTATTACACATTCTACAATGGAATCTGAGTTTGTAGCATTGGCTGCTGCTGGAAAAGAAGCGGAGTGGCTTCGGAACTTGATATATGATATTCCATTATGGCCAAAACCGATATCACCAATGTCTATCCATTGTGATAGTGCTGCCACCTTGGCTAGGGCCTATAGTCAGATTTATAATGGCAAGTCTAGACACTTGGGTGTCAGACATAGTATGATTCGGGAGTTAATCATGAATGTTGTGATATCAGTTGAGTTTGTTCGGTGGCAATAAAATTTGGCTAACCACTTGACGAAGGGGTTAGCCAGAGACTTGGTAAATAAGTCTGCAATGGGAATGAGATTAAAGTCCATTTAATCCTCTAATTGTGAGATACCCAATTCCCTTCTAATACAACGTTAGAAGCTTGAATTCAATGTGGAAAGCTCGCAGTTGGAGATTGGAACACATGTTATTATCTTTCCCAAGGTATGTGTTCAGACCTGCAAGTAAAGGTTAGGTTGAAGAATATCTTCTTAATAGTTCCTTTGAAAAATTGCAAATGCAGGTGCAAGATTAAAAGGAACTACCTATGTGGACATGAAGTTTTACCGCTTCAAGAAGCTAGGACTTGGCTTCCTATATGTTCACTATTGGATATGGACACATGGCTTGTAATAGTGTCAAGATTAAACAATGAGAATTGTATGAAACTTATGTGTATAGTATCTTCAGGTATTCATATGAGTTGACGGGTTCAATCGTTAGGACACCCCGATTCTCGAGTATTTGAAATGTGTATTATACTAAGATGAAAATTCAATCGCAAGACATTTTCATTTATGCATTCGTTTGTTTCGTTATTTATAAAGTTTAGTAAATCAAATGATTACACTAAAATGGAGGGGATTTGTTGGTGATTTTAGTGTCATCAACTTGTTTTATTGTAATGATGATTTACTAAGAGATCAATGTGATTCGTATTAGACTCGAATACGAGTAAGGGAAAGTGTGGAGTACACACTCGTTTGAGCTAAAACGAAATCAACCTCGATAAAAGGTAAAGGTTAAAGGGTAGCACATTTTGCTGATGTGCTCGGCCGAGCAGAGTCCTTGACTCGGCCGAGCAGAGCTTAGCAGATTGGCCAAGTTTCTGGAGTGTCATGCTCGGCCGAGGCATGTGCCTTGCTCGGCCGAGCAGTATGAACAACACGGCCGTGCAGTTCAAATGACACGGCCGTGCAGCTTGGCAGAATTTCACTAGACATATGTGCTCGGCCGAGCGAGTCCCTTGACTCGGCCGAGCGAGTCCCTTTTCAAAGTGAAAAGACACATTGCTTGGCTAAAGTCATGTCTTTTGAATGTATCCTTTAACTAATACCTCTCCATCTGTATATATACAGGAATTGATCTCAGTTGTACATATATGAAAAACACAAATAATAACAAAAGCAAAACAATTCTCTAGTTTTTGATTTGTTCTCTTTGCCTAGAAAACAAATTGCGTGATTGTCTTATCCCAATAAAAATTTTGTGTAACCCAGGCATTAAGGGTCGAAATACTTTATTCGAAAAGTGGATTATACACGATTCAATCACATATCCGGCCTCAGTATCAAGATCAAGACCCTATATTTCCCCTACATGATCTTGCTGGAGACGAAACCGGCAAGTTCTGTCCGGGTGTCTGCAATGGTGGTTCAATATTGAGCATGATGTCACCTTTTTCGAGTTCTGGCTTAGGGTTTGATGAGTTGTACTGTACAACTACTGCACGTTTGATATCACGTTGGGTGGAGACGGAAACGAATTCACCTACAGCCATACTACATGCACCAGCAAGTGCTCCGGCTAAACCGGAAATGATCATTGACCATTCCGTTAGTTTCGGCTATGATGGTTAGGGAACACACGGCTAGGATCGCGTTGATAATGGTTGTTACATCTATAGCGTTGGCTTTGTTTGGTGGCATTGGAGCTCGGCTTGGTGGGTCCCCATTACGGGCTTCTGCCGCTAGGGTTCTAGTTGGAGGATGGGTTTCAATGGCCATTACTTATAGTTTGCTTAAGCCATTAGATCATTTTACTGATCATAAGGAGCAAGAACACTGATTGGTATACTTAGGGAATCCCAAACCATATAAGATAATCATTTAGTTTCAGATTCAAGTTTCCAAATTAGATGAAAGAGAATAGCGGCCAACAATGATGTTGTTGTGTGTAATTTACATCAATTCCACTATGTTTTTTTTTTTTTTTTGAGGGTGGGGGGGGGGTTGTCTATGTTTATTTAAGTTGGTGTGCATATTTACTGCATCACTCTTCTAATTTATTTTCTCTTGGTTATTTATTAGTCCACAAGTGAGAATATAAATATGTAGAAAACTATGCCACAGGATAATGAAGAAAATTTGGTCATACTTATAGAACATCATCTCTATGCACTATTTTTTTTGACTTCATGCACATGGTTACAACACTTAAGTCAATGATCTACTCTCTCTCTCTCTCCCTTTAAAATATGACACTGATTCATTCAGTGTAAATGCATCCATTATCCTTTCATACAAAGCTAATATATTACATATACATATGTATATATATACTACCTCCGCCCCATTATAAACTATAAACTACATATGCTCTATTCTGATATGGCGTCCCACTACAAATTATACACTTTTTAAAATGAAAATGTTTTATTATTTTTTATATTTATTAAATCCACATGTCATAGTTCATTCTCACAATAACAATTTGATTATTATTTTCTATCTCACTTTCTCTCTTCTATCTCACTCTTTATACTCACAACACCTACTCTACTAACATTTTTCCTAAATTTCTGTGCAAATAGTAAGTGTATAGTTTGTAATGGTTATATATACTCCCTCCGTCCCAATAAAAGCTTCACCAATTACTCAAAAGGGCGTCCCGTTAAAAGCTTCACCTTTCCTTTTTTGGACATAAAATATTATTATTTCCTCCACTCATTCTCTCTCCTACATTATTTTAATACTCACAACACCATTATAATTTATTATTCCCTCCACTAATTCTCTCTCCTATTTTCAAATTACACTCACAACATTTTTTTTCCCTCCCATTACCATAATTCCCGTGCCCAAGAAAAATGGTGAAACAATTGGTGGGACGGAGGGAGTATATATATATATATATATATATATATATATATATATATATATAAAGGAAGAACAAATACATGATAAGTACATAAAAAGAAAAAGGAAAAAAAGAAAAACAAGATGGTGACAAAATAAAGTATGGCAAGGGGGTTGTAAGTAATTGAATAACGTCTTTAATTGTCATCTTCCTACCTATTCAAAGTCCTTAACCTGCCTAAAAATAGTAATATCCTACTCCCTCCCTCCCCGGGCGTAAAATAGTGTATTTTAATTTTGTTGGTCAACTTATATAAACTTTAATCAATAATTTCAATTTTCTTATATAAAGAATTTTTTATTGATGCACTACAAAATTACTATCAAGAACAATTAATAATTGTAGGGACCGCGATCATCCTCACCACTCCACATTAGTATGATATTGTCCGCTTTGGGCTCAGCCCGCACGGATTTGCTCTTGAGAACTTCCCAAAAGGCCTCATACTAATGAAGTGGGTGTGTGCTCTTATAAACCTGACAATACTTTGTTCAATTGTCGATATGGGATTGGGTTTGCACCCCAACAATCCTCCCCTCAAACCAAGGACCACACAAGCGAAAGCTACACCATCCGCAAAGTCGCACAAGAGGAAATCCCACCACCACTATAACCGCACACACACGATCCACCCAGGCCGGAACATCCGAACCATGGCTCTGATACCAATTGTTAGGAAACAATGGCCTATAATTGCTATGCAAAGATGAACACAAATATGAAATAGAAATACGAAAATAATAACAAGCAATGAACACTAAGATTTACGTGGAAAACCCCTCAAAACAAGAGGAGTAAAAAACCAGGGGCGACGGAGAACAATCCACTATATCAATCAAGAGTACAAGGAGATGATCAAGGTGAAAAACAATCACACAAATTGTTGGGGTGCAAACCCAATCCCATATCGACAATTGAACAAAGTATTGTCAAGTTTATAAGAGCACACACCCACTTCATTAGTATGAGGCCTTTTGGGAAGTTCTCAAGAGCAAATCCGTGCGGGCTGAGCCCAAAGCGGACAATATCATACTAATGTGGAGTGGTGAGGATGATCGCGGTCCCTAACAATTGGTATCAGAGCCTGGTTCAGAAGGGTCCTATATTGCTTGATTGATTAAAGATGTCAGGGAAGTATGAGATTGAGAAGTTTAATCGCAAGATTAACTTTGGGCTATGGAAAGTAAAGATGCGAGCAATTTTGGTGGGTAAAAATTGCGTTAAGGCTTTGCTTGGGAAGGCGAAGAAACCGGCAAGTCTGACGGATGAACAATTTGATGATATGGATGAAAAGGCTTTATCTCTCTTACAATTGAGTCTCAAAGATGAGGTATTGAGAGAGGTTGTAGAAGAAAAGACTGCGGCAGGGCTTTGGCTTAAGCTTGAGCAATTGTACATGACTAAGAGCGTTAGTAACAGGTTGCTACTATTGAAGAAACTTGAGGAGTGTAAACTCAAAATGGGTGGGTCCTTGGAGGAACATCTTGATGAGTTTGATGTCTTGGTCATGGACTTGAAGAATGTCGATGTCAAAATTGATGAAGAACAATTGGCGGTAAAATTGCTTTGTTCTCTACCGTCGAATACATGCACTTTCGCGAGACTGCTTTTGTATGGCAAGGAAGAGATTGATTTTGAAGAGATCAAGTCTCGCTTTATTAAGTCGTGAGGTTATCGAAACGCACTTGACTTCCCAAAGTGTTGAATCTCAAGGTGAAGGCTTAATTGCTAAAGGCGGTAAGAAGTCGGGGAAAGGATCGAGTTCAAGAAGTTACAGTCAGTCAAATTCAAGTGAATGGCAAAAGAATGTGATATGTCATAGTTGCAAGGAGAAGGGACACATTCGAAAGTATTGCCCTAATTGGAGAGGTAAAAGGGAAGAGGATACAACCGTTAAGGGCAAGGGTGAAGGCTGAGTGGTGCATGAAGACACTAGTGATGACGGTGGCTCGTGATGCTCTTCTTGTTTGTGATTCGTGCTCCAAAATCCGTGACAGTTGGATTTTGGACTCGGTGCTCTTATCATATTAGTCCTAACGAGGACATGGTTACATTCCTATAAAACTATTGCTGGTGGAACAGTTCGATGGGGAACAATGCTTTTGCTTGCAAGGTTGTCGGAATTGGGACTATTATGGTTAAGATGTTTGATGGGGTAGTCGAAAGTTGCACAACGTCAAGCACGTTCTGATTTGAAGAAAAACCGATTTCCTTAGGTACCTTGGATAGCCTTGGATATAGGTGCACCATTGCTAATGGTGAACTATTGGCTACTAAAGATGAATTGGTTGCATTGAAGGGAAAGAAGGTGGGAACATTGTATGAACTGCTTGGGTCTACGGTTGTTGGGGATGTGTCTGTTGCAAAGGGATCTATGACTGAGGCGGAGACTACTCAGCTGTGGCACATGAGATTGGGTCACATCGGCTTGAAAGGAATGACTGAACTTTCGAAGCGCGGCTTATTGGATGGACAAGACGGGGCCTATGGATTTACGTGAGCACCGCGTGCTTGGAAAACAAACAAAGGCAAGCTTCGGACGGGGAGTACACACGTCTAAAGGTATTCTTGACTATATTCATTCGATTTGTGGGGTCCCGCTAGGAAATTATCTAAGGGTGGTTCTCGTTACTTGTTGACTTTTGTTGATGATTATTCACGAAAGGTGGTTGTCTATTTCTTAAAACATAAGAATGATGTGCTTTTGAATCTTAATCAGTGGAAAACCTTAGTTGAGAAACAGACAGGTAGACCTATAAAGAAACTGAGAACGAGATAATGGCCTTGAGTTTGTCGAAAAGGAGATTACCGAATTTTGCAAAAATGAAGGTATTGGTCGACATAAAACTTGTGTTGGGAAACCACAACAAACGGTGTTCTTTGAAAGAATGAACCGCACTTTGTTAGAAAGGGCTCGGTGTTTGTTGTCACAAGCAGGTTTGGGTAAAGAATTTTGGCGAGGCGATTAGTATGACCGCTTACTTGGCTAACCGTTCTCCAAATTCTAGTATTGGGCTGAAGACTCCGGTGGAGATGTGGTCCGGCTCTCCAGAGATTACTCAAGGTTGCGTATCTTTGGGTGCCCCGCATATGCTTATGTCAACAATGGAAACAAATTGGAGCCAAGAGCCAAAAAGTGTGTCTTTGTTGGCTATACTACTGGAGTGAAGGGATTTCGGTTATGGGACCCGGTTGCATCTAAGTTCCTGACGAGTAGAGATGTCACATTTAATGAGTCTCTACTTCTCCATGAGAAAGGTGGTTCTGCAGAACGCATACGAAGCAGTGGAGCTAGATGGAGATGATAGGGTGGAACTTGACTTAGATGCGGATAACTTGTACGATGAAGCACCTCCTACCTGATGCTTCGGTTCGGGAGGAAGAGACTACGGTGCAGGTGGAGACTACCAGTGATCGTGGTAGGGGTAAGAGGGATAAAAGACCTCCTATTAGATATGGGTTTGAGGAGATGGTGGCTTATGCATGTCCGCTGCTAAAACTGTTGATGAGCATGAACCAATCTCCTACAAGGAAGCTATGTCTTGTGAAGATTCTGCAAAGTGGTCTTTGCATGGAAGAAGAGATGGTATCTCTTGCGAAGAATCAGACATGGGAACTTGTGAGGCCTCCACCGAAGAAGAAGTTAGTCAGCTGCAAGTGGGTCTACAAGTTCAAGGAAGCTTCGGGGATTGAGGAAGCAAGGTATAAAGCAAGGTTAGTTGCTCGTGGCTTCACTCAAGTCGAAGGGATAGACTACAATAAGATATTTTCACCGGTTGTTAGACACACATCTATTCGTACCTTGTTGAGCATTGTGGCAATGAAGGATCTTGAGCTTGAGCAGTTAGATGTGAAAACAGCGTTTTTACATGGGGAACTTGAGGAGGAGATCTACATGTGACAACCTGAAGGGTTTGTGGTCGAGGGGAAGGAGGATCATGTTTGTTTGTTGAAAAGATCCTTATATGGTTTGAAACAGTCACCTCGAGAACGGTATAAAAGGTTTGACACTTTTATGGTAACCCATGGTTTTGCTAGGAGTGATTTTGATAGTTGTGTCTACTTGAAGGGCTGTAGTGATGGGTCATTAATCTATCTTGTGTTATATGTCGATGATATGCTTGTAGCTGCAAAAGATATTAATGATGTCAACCAGGTGAAATTGATGTTGAAAGGGGAGTTTGAGATGAAAGATCTAGGTGCTGCGAGGAAGATTCTTGGCATGGAAATTGAACGAGATCGGAAAAAGGGACTACTTTACTTGTCGCAAGGAAAGTATGTACAGAGGGTCTTGGAGCGGTTCAACATGAAGGATGCCAAATCTGTGAGTACACCTCTAGCTTCTCACTTTCGGTTGTCTTCTTTAGATTGTCCCAAGTCTAAAGATGAGGAAGAGTATATGTCACGTGTTCCGTATTCGAATCTTTGTGGGGTGTATTATGTATGCTATGGTTTGTACTCGACCTGATATTGCACAAGCAGTGAGCGTAGTAAGTCGATACATGGGGAATCCTGGCAAAGAGCATTGGAATGTTGTGAAGTGGATTCTTAGATACTTGTGTGGTGCACCGGATTTATGCATTGTCTATGGTAAGAATCGTGATGGTTTTGTTGGGCATGTTGATTCAGATTGGGGCGGTAATCTTGATGGACGGAAAATCTACAACGGGGTATGTATTTTGTCTTGGTGGTTCCGCTATAATTAGTTGGAAATACGGGAGCAGGAAGTCACGGCGTTGTCTACCGTTGAGGTGAGTATATGGCTATAACGAAGGCATCAAGGAAGCCAAATGGCTTGGTGGCTTGGTTCGTGAACTTGGTATGGTTCAAGGTGCTCCTGAGGTTTTCGTGATAGCCAAAGCGCTATCTCGTTTGGCGAAGAATCGAATTCTTTCCATAGGAGAACGAAGCACATTGATATTAAGTATCACTTTGTGAGGACTTCAATTGCAAGTGGTGAGGTCGTTCTGAAGAAAGTTGATACAGTTGACAACCCGGCGGATATGTTGACAAAGCCTTTGCAGATTGCTAAGTTCAAGCATTGCTTGGACTTAGTGGGTGTTACTAGTCATTGATGCCCTACGGGGCGTGGCGGCGGAGATAGAGATGTTCTCTTGGAGATAGCTTGTTTCGGGATTGATCGTCAAGGTGGAGAATTGTTGAGTGACTCTCAATTGTTGACAAAGGAGAATGGCATGTCCTGGCAAAAGGATTTTTGCGGTTTAGCTGTGTGGTTTGCCTGTGCGGCTGACCGCATGTGCGGCTGACCGCATGTGCGGCTGAGCGCATGAGTGGGTTGGCTGGGCCGGGCCTTGGGCCTTGTGGCTGACTGCATGTGTGGGATGGCTGGGCCGAGCCTTTGGCTGAGCCTTTGGCGTCGTGTCGTCTTGTTGACGGGCTGGGCTTGATCTAGGGTTTAGGATGGTTTTTCTTTTCCCTTGTAATATAAATAGATCCTTTTGTCATTGTTCCGTTTTCATGCCTTGGATAGAGAGAGATAGAAACAAGCTAGGTATTCACCATTGAGAGATTGTGAGATTGTGTGATTGTTTTTCACCTTGATCATCTCCTTGTACTCTTGATTGATATAGTGGATTGTTCTCCGTCGCCCGTGGTTTTTTACTCCTCTTGTTTTGAGGGGTTTTCCACGTAAATCTTTGTGTTCATTGCTTGTTATTATTTTCGTATTTCTATTTCATATTTGTGTTCATCTTTGCATAACAATTATAGGCCATTGTTTCCTAACAATAATTTATAAGAATAATCAAATTATTATAAATTTTGATCAAAGGTCAACGAGTTGAGCACTGAGACTATATTTCTTGGGGTATAGAGGAGCAGTATCTAACAATTCCACCATATACTTCTTTTTAAGTTTTCACATTAAGAAGCAGTCCACATCTATACCAATCTCTCTTGAAAGCCCAATTATTTTCCAATTTTCTACATTCTGGTTGCAAAAAAATATGGAAGAAGAAGATGAAAACCCACATCAAGCTCCACCTTTGCCTGTTCTTCCAAAATTGGACCGCCTCAATCGCCTGGTAAATCAATCTTCTTCTTCTTCTTAGACATTCGTAAAATAATTTGAATAATAGTCTGATGCTTGATTTGATGCATGATCATGCAGCTATATCTGCTTGAGGAGAAACATAGTACGACGTCATCCGGGCGACATTTATTCAATCATGCTGTAAAAAAACCAGAAGAAAAAGAAGATGAGCGCATAAGTTTGAGTTCCACTCTAGAGGAAGTTAATCACAAAGGCACATTAATGGATTGATTAGCTATGCTTGAGAATAGAGTTTTACAGGTTTTTGACTCATACATACTAATCCATAATCATTAATATTTAGTAATTTTCCAAGCTGTGCTAGAAAATTAAATAAAATTAATGTTTAATTTAATTTAATTTAATTGCAGTTAAGCTTAGAAATGGAAGAAAAGAACACATCAAGGTCAAGCTCTTCAACTGTCTTTGCTCATCAATTTTAAATGCTCCTGCTGTCCCTAAATCAGTGTTCAAATTCAAGAAATTTTTGTCTCAAAATGAATGTCTTTTTTGCAAAAAACTTTGTCCTGGACGCTTTTTTACCAAAAGTTTTTCCTGCTTATTTTATTATCGTAAAACTAAATGTTTAGAAAGTGGATAACAAGAATATTTATGAATCTTTGCCGTTGAAATATATAAAAAACACAAAATTTTAGAGCATTCTTTCAAATGCAATTTGGACATTCAATTAGTGACGGAAGGAGTAGATGTTTTGATGAATGCATACATACAAGACATTTGCAAAACTAAAGAGCACCTGAAGTATTCAATAATGGGGCACATCTGGTGCAACTCTTAGGGTTCCTATGGTATTGAGAAATCCTAGCGAAATAGAATTAGGATTCATGTTACGCTAGTGGCAGATCAATTATATTTTTTCCAAGTATAGTAGTTGCACAAATTATACATATTGGGTGCACAATATGTATAACATAGATCCGCACTGTAGGCCATTTCATAAGTGTGATAATAAACATGAGTTCGAAGTTAATTACACGTAAAATGCTCATTCAAGAACAAAGCTAGAATGTCCATTTCATCACATTCAAGGTCTCATTTTTTTTCCGAGTATCAGGACTAGTTTACATTCAAACTTCTGTATCCAATTACTATAGTAGCAGTGTGTGCAGGGGGACCATCCGATGAAAAATGTACAACAACAACTGAGGAACGCAGGGGAAGAAGAGTGAAAAGAAAAAGTTATTCAAAATGGATCGGCTGGTTTAGATGCGGCCAAGGCAGACATTGGAATGATGATTTATGTCCTAATAAAATGGAATTGAGGTCAAAGAAGTCATCTCCACCTGATCAAGGTCATTGATGTATTACCATATGCTATTACATTGGTTTATACTCCCTCCTTCCCTCTGTACAAATGTCTGTCGAAAAAAGTTTTAAATTTACTGCAAATTTGAAAACTTTTTTTCTAACTTTTTCCGACATTCATTTATAAACAGAGGGGGAGTAGTTATTAATGTGTTATATTAAGAGTATAGAGCGATTGTAATAAACAATCTAGTTTTATCAACAATCTCGATTTAATATCTCATAGTTGGGTGGTTTCTGCTGCCGATGGAAATGGCTCAAAAAGACGATTATACTCTTAATTCTTAATGAACTAATTCAATTGATTGGAGTTGACTTATTTCACTTTTGACTGGATAGGTCCAGATCGGAAAAAAAAGAGATATATATATATAAAGTCTAATATTTCAGTGATCTGAACAAATATTAAATGAAGACAAGTGCATTTTTATTACAAATTGGGAATGCAACTCTTAGTTTTTTGTCTACTAAGCTAAGCTTTGTCTTCAAATGAAACTTCTTTTACCTTCTTCTTGGACAGCAACTCATCAAGATAATGTTGATAAATGTAAGAAGCAGATCCCCAGATAGCCAGCAACAATGAAATTACCTTCACTCCATTCATCTTGTCATGGTAAAATACGACTGCGAAAATCGGGACAATTGGCAAACCTAAGGCAGTAATTACATTAGCGAACAATGAAGAAACCTCAAAAATCAACCCCATGGCACCTATGTTCGAAACTGCCCACGACATGGCCGTCCCAACTAAAGTCATCACATATGACACCTTTCCGAGCTTATACGCCTCCATTTCCCCGTTTAGACCCTTCCACTCTCGGCTAACAAAAAGCCCAATCAAAATCAAACATGTCGCTACTAAACTTTCCCATAACAACAAATCTAGTACCTTTATAAATGTGGGCGCTTTAAGAATTTTTCTAAAAACAAGTTGTGTTAGAGAGAAGAATAGTCCGGCGGAGGCGGCCGCACCTATGGCACATAAAAACCCAATCGCGTATTTTGCTTTGGATGATGTGGATGACTCTGATTGGTCGTTTTGGAAAACAAGGAGGGTGGATGACGTGGTTACAAGCACTAGGGAGTTGATGATGAAAGGAGTGAACTTTTGTGCATTGAGGAAGTACGAAAAGAAAGCGTTGAAGGCCAACTGACTTGCACATATAAGCGAAGAAGTTGAGACCGGGAGATATGCAAGACCGACTGAGAAGAATGCGTTATTGGATGCAAGAATAATGCCTAGGCCAAGATAAACTGACAAGAGGATTGGAAGACGTGGCTTTTCGTCGTTGTGGTTGTTTTGTGGGGAGTGTGTTTTAGTTTGATACAAGAATAAGAAAGGTATTAGAATCAGCAATCCTCCCGGTTGAACAAGTGTAGCCATCCATTTACTATTTCCACCCTCCATGAAATAGAGTCTTCCCAAAAGCATAGCAACTGCTTGACCGGTGAGGACGCAGATAGTGAAGACGGAGGTTCTCACGTACCGCCCAAAGTTAGAGTCTGGTTTTTCATCGGTGAATGGAGTTTTAGGTATGATTCCGTCCATGGCTGCCTGAAATGATTGAATAGAGAAGTGAAGAGTGTGTCAAATTAGTATAAACTACTATAATATAATCAGATTGTCATATTACATCAGCACATGCCAAAACGCAGATGTGTTAAAAAAGATTGAAGATAAAAGAGTAGAGTGTGATTACCTATTATTAATAGTGGCTGCCCTTTAGCTTCAGAAAAATATACTTAAGGTGAGAGACTGAGAGAGAGGTGTGGTGGAATGTCCATGGTCAACCCACTACTTATAATTACAGGGTCTTTACACCCTTTAGTTCAGGTCTATAAAGGTAAATGATGCTACCAATTTTTAAATCAATGGTTCATTTTGTTGGCCATGACCCTCTAATTTTGTATTTATTAATTAAAAAGAAAAAGAGAACTAAAAAAATACTGCAAGTAAAACTGAAAAGAGAGGATGTGAAAGTTACTACAAAAAGTACTCCCTCCGTCACATTTCAAGCTTCATTTTTTGTCAAAATGGGTGTCCCGTTAAAAGCTTCACCTTTTTTTTTTGGCAAAGAATCTTTACTATTTCCTCCACTCATTCTCTCTCCTAATTCACTATTACACTCACAACACTTTTCAAATTTACTACTCCCTCTGTCCCAATCTAAATGTCCCAACTTTTCTTTTTGGTGTCCCATTTAAAATGTCTCAACCCAAAAAAAAAAGTTTTTATTACTATTTCACCCACTCATTCTCTTTCCTACTTTACTTTTACACTCACAACATTCTCTGTCCTAACTATTCCTCCCACTCATTCTCTCTCCTATTTAATTTTTCATACTCACAACATTTAAACTTTTTCTCTTTCCTACATCACTTTCCTTAATTCCCGTGTCGAACCCATTTTGGGACATTTAGATTGGGACGGAGAGAGTATTTCCTCCACTAATTCTCTCTCCTAATTCACTATTACACTCACAATTTTTTTCTTTCCACCTATTTTCTTAATTTGCGTGATTTGAAAAAAGTGTGTACCTTTGGCCGGGACGGAGGGAGTATTCCCTTTGATCAAAAAATAAAAAATTTATATGATAATTTATAATTTTTAAAATATGAGTTTATTTGTTTGTAAACTATTAAGATTGAATTAAAATTATTATATTTTTTTTAAAAAATATGACCAAATATTTAGAAACAAATAAATGAGTTTGGGTTTCTTATACTTCCTCGAAAAAAAAAATGATTTCGCTTAACTAATCATTTTTTTAAAAAGAAAATTCTCTATATACTCCCTCCGTCCTATTCGAAAAGAAATAAAAATGGTTTTATATGAGAATTAAGGAAAATATATGATGATGTTAGTGTTGTGGGTATCACCAGTGGACTATATAAATAAAAAGTATTAAAAAAAATTATTTTATAAATGTGCATTTTTAAATAATACATCCAAAAAGTGATAGGGAGGGAGTAGGTGTTTGTATCTTTTGAAAATTGCATTTATTAGATATGGAATCAGGTTCAATAAGGGGGCTTTTGTTTTTTTATTTTAAGCCTTATTTGCCTCTTAACACTTACTCCTTCCGTCCCGCTAATATTAACACAC
Organism: Adenophora triphylla var. japonica; assembly: GCA_022495995.1. NCBI lineage: Eukaryota > Viridiplantae > Streptophyta > Magnoliopsida > Asterales > Campanulaceae > Adenophora > Adenophora triphylla. Next base: position 78,722 of record JAFEMH010003592.1, read on the forward strand.
TTTCCTTTTTGGGCGTCCCGCTAATATCCGCACACTCCCAAAAAGGAAACTTTATATTAATAAAATATTCACCCAACCCCACTCATTCTCTCTCCTACATTATTTTAATACTCACAACACCATTATAATTTATTACACCCTCCACTCATTCTCTCTCCACTCATTCTTTTACACTCACAACATTTTATTAAAATAGCATATTCCTTAATTCCCGCGCAAACAGTGTTTGTGCTAATACTAATGGGACGGAGGGAGTATTCATTAAGAGGATTAGAGAAATAAGTATGTTTGTTTGTTTTTTTTTTGAAATAAGGCTTGTTAGGCTCTTAAAGTCCTCTTAAATTTAAGAGGTTAAAATGTTGCTGAATTGCCTCTGAAAGCCTCTGAAAGCCACTGTTTCATATTTGATTTTGGGTAATTTTTTTTTTAAACTGTTTACTGTTTCATAATGCATTTACGGTTATTTTTTTTAATTTTTTTTTTTTTAACTGTTTCAGATAATGAATTCAGATACAAAATCAAACAACTTATCCAATTCAGAATTCAGTTTTCAGTTGCTGCCTCTTAATCATTCAGCCATTTTTCAGAACTAAAGTAAGATAATAGTACCCTATTCCTATTGAGTGAACATCAAAAATTGAACATCAAAAATTGGACATAAAAATTAATAAAAAGTAAAAGAGAAAATTAAAGGGAAAATGTATTTATGAGTATGAAAAATAAAATAGAAAAGAGAATAACTGTGAGAAAATTAAAGTAAGATAATAGTACCCTATTCCTATTGAGTGAACATCAAATCAAAAGATTGAATATAAAAATTAGATATTCACTTTCTAAGATTGGCAAAATTTAACTAGATATTCACTTTCTAAGATTGACAAAATTTAAGGTAATACCTCACCAGCCTCAAATTCATCTTTGGCAGTCTATATTCAAGAAAAAATTGTCACCTTTTTAGCCTTTTTCTAAAGGCTCTCATGTGGATAAAAAAGAAAAAAAAATAGATATTCACTTTCTAAGATTGACAAAATTTAACTAGTCACACTTATATACATCCAACTCTTTCTACTTTTAGAAAAAACTGATTTAAAAAATTAAAAGTTGATTTGTTATACTGTCACCGTCAATATTATTTGATGCTGCTAAAAAGATCGAATCAGCCCAAATCAAGCGATCGGTTGTACTCCGGCAATTGAATAGCCTGAAAAAGAAACAAAAAACGTAAACTAACTCGGGACTTCTTCGACGAAGGCCCTCCGGCGTGAGAGTAAGTTCACGTTTTGTATATAGAGAAATCAGATTGACAGAGCTTAGAGTCAAAAAGATAACGTACGAAATAATCTGATACATGGCTTGTATTTATAGGTAAAATATCTAGAATCCATGTTGAATTTGGACTGCAAAGAGATAAGATATAATCCTAGGAGGATTATATCTGTTGAGGAGTCCTTATTTGACTTGAATTAATATAGGAGGTTACAATCCTAGAGAGATTGTAACTGCTTTAGTGTCCTTATTTGGATAGGACTGATAAACTGCCATTCTGTCGTTACGCCGAGATGCTCCTCTCCTCGTCCTTCGTTAGCCTGGCCGGCGTATGAGGAGCCGGGGAAAGGATGAGACATGATAGGAGAGCCAATCATGATGACGTCATAGCCGAGAAAGACTCCTCGTCCTCAAGGGAAATTATCTTGGCTTACGAGGGAGGTCGCCTCGGCACTTGAGTTGGGCCTTGGTTATGTTCGCCTGTTGGGCTCAGGTCTGCCTTATGGAATGACGAGATAGAGAGACGAGGAAGCCCAGGTCTTCCCTCATAGCTGAGACTTGATGGATTATGTTTAGGGCCCCATCCACTTGGGCCTTAACCGGACAAGCCCATGTTCGTATCTCGGTTTATACGGTTCAGTGGCCCCCGACTTTCTAGCTCGGCTATGACGAGGAGAAAGTGATCTCAACCTCGGCTTACGAGAATACGAACAGGCGTCACATGGCAATGTGGCTTCGATGTCCGTGTCATTCCATTATCCGCTGTTTACTAGTGCCAATGATGAGGCGTTGTCCACTAGGTCTGACACGTCTTGGGAACCCTCCAAGGAATTAAATGTTAGGGGCAAGGACGACACCTATACCCGCTTGACCCGGTTTGGTTGGGTTTGACCCATTTTGGTGTGGGTATAAAAACAGGGTTCCTCTTCAATTCCAATCTTTACCATCCTTTGGCATTTGAGAGCGAATATTGAGATTTCAAAAACCCCTTCGTGTTCTTGCTTGCGAGTTGCCCAGGTTCGCCCGAAACGTTGACTCACCGTTCGATTTCATCAACCTTCAACAGAAACAGGTATAATTTCTTCTCTCATTGTTTTTTCTGCCTTCGATTTGTATTTTTTGGTTTTTTGTTGAATTTTATTTCGTGAACCGCCATTAATGGAGTTTTGAAGCTTTTTCTTGAGTTTCTTGAGTCTGTATTTGAACCTTCTTGAATCAATTTTGCCCCTTTTTCCCGTTTTAGAAATGGCCCGTTCTTGGGAACATAGTCCCCGTTTCATCCATGGCTACCACAGAAGCAACCTTAGGGTTTACCGACGGGAAAGGGGGTTATGGTTGTTGGTGCCCTTGATGGAGATTGGGGAAATGATGACGAAGTATGGATGTCCGAGAGACGACATACGATATCCGAGCAAGTTTAGGATTGACAGGGTTGATGCTATATATGTCCCCCAGTATTGTAATCTTTAACGGATGGACCGAGATGATTGACCACATCATCCTCTTCTACCTGACGTCGAACCATCTAGACCATCCCATGTTGGGTAAGGCTCCCTCCTCGGCCTTATTTATAAATGACGAGGAGGGATAATCTTTCTCTTCCTCGTCTTTCCAATGCCTTGGAGAGTTTGCTGATCCTTGTTCCTCGATTTTATGCAGATATAACGGGAAGAGGAAGCGAAGCCTCCACGTCGGGCAATATTGTTGATGCTTTCGTTGACGGAGAGCAAGTAGAGGGACGAGGAAGAGGTAACCGAGGAAGGGGAGGCCAAGGTAGAGCTACCTATCCTAGGCCAAAGCCAGTTAAGGCCGGGGAACCAATGCTAGAGGTGCTACACTCCAAATACGGAGTACCGAGGGAGGAGTACAAAATGACTTACGTCGGTCATCCAACCTTTGAGAATGAGAGAGAGAGAGGGACATGTTCTATTATAGCCTGAACCACGTCCACTTTTACTTCAAACAATTCCAGTAGGGACTTCGTCTTCCCTTGGACCCCTTCATTAACGAATTCTTAGGTGATATGCAAGCCGTCCCGGCTATGCTTGGAGCCAACGGAGTTAGGGTCCTCGTAAGTTTCATAGTCTTATGTTGTAGCTTAGGGTTTGAGCCTACCCAATCTGCCTTCCATCACTTTTTCTCCGTAAGCTACATCAAGGAGACTAAGCTCGTAGTGATTAGAAGTGACTCCAAAAGCCAAAGATTATCCTCCCAATGTCGAGCAAGGTGTCTGCCTGGGATATTCACGTCATAAGAGTGGAAAGCCGACAAGGCTGGGAGTTCGCTTCTCCCATTCGTGATCCTGGTGCACCCAAGGAGGTGCTATGAGCTGAGTGGTCCGAGGCATTGATTGCTCGGCTTACAGAGTTTGTCGGGGGTCTCCTCGATTGGTCGGCCTTGGAGAGGGATGGCCACTATTATATCCAAGACGGGATAATGCCAGGGCCGAGGGATGGCCTGGAGCCTCTTGTTCCCATCCATAGGGGAAGGAGGTTTAATGATTGGAGGATCCATCTTGGCTTGGTATTTTATTCCGACTGTGGTCGTTGCAAGCTTGATCCAAAGGATCAATGCCTCAGAAAATAGGACGTCGTAGGCTGTAATGATTCTTCCTTCTCGTTCTTCCATACTTGTAAATATTTTGTTGTTTTGTCTGTCTCGTAATTTGACCATTTCTTCCTCGTACATGCAGATTTAACCGTTGAACAAGAAGCTGAGATGTCCTCCAAGGTTGCAGATCCCAAGACATTGATCAGGGCCAAGAGACGGGCAGCCAAGGCCTCGGCTATTGATGAAAGGAAGGACGAGGCTACCCGTCGTCAACTCCTCCTGTCTACTAGGGAGGCTTCTGCTTTACCTATCAAGCCGGTCGGGGAAGTCGTTGATGAGGGGGCTTCACACTACCAGAAACTGTCTTTAGCGACGAAATACCCAGCGGCGGAATTATTCTGTCACTATATAGCGGTGAAAATGATGCTATAGCAACGAAATAAATTTGGCGCCAAAATTACCAACGGATTTTAATTCCGCCGCTAGATTTCGTCGCTAAAAACGAATATTCGTCGAATATTCATTTTAATACCGCCACTAATGTGCGTTTGACTTGTCTTGACTTTACCGACGGAATTTTCCGTCGCTATTTCTTTTATCAGCGGCGGAAATAATACGTCGGTGTGAATTTAATATTTTTTATTTTTTTTAATTTATTAGCGGCGGAAATATTCCGTCGGTGATAATTTAATTTTTAAATTTTATTAGCGACGGAATTATTCAGTTGGTGATAATTTAAATTTGTTTTTAATTTATTAGCGACAGAATTATTCCGTCGGTGATAATTTAATTTTGTTTTTATTTTTTTTAATTTATCAGCGACAGAATTAGTGGGAATTTCTTACAGTCGGAATAGCCATTTCAGCCGGTGCCATAGCCTCAGAACCGAAGGTTAATGCGAATGGGGTTTCCCCGGTTGGCCCCCGAGTGGTTGTGCGAACAACCCATAAGGCTAGGGGAAGTTCGTCCAACCATCTACCCTCGCGTCCTTCAATGTTCTTAGTAAGGGCTGTAAGTACCAATTTGTTGGCTGCGTCCGCTTGTTCGTTGCCTTGAGGTCTGCTTATTGATGACTTGATGTGACGAACTCTTACTCTGCCCAATTCCGCTGTGAATGTCGTAGAGAATTGAAGTCCATGATCCGAAATGATTGTGTGTGGGAGCCCGAAGCTACACCAGATGTGGTCATGAACGAAGTTTATTGCATTCTCTTCCGTTATCTTGGCCAATGCTTTCGCTTCAATCCACTTTGAGAAGTAGTCGACTGCTAATATCACATACTTGCAATTGCCTCGGGCGGGAGGGAAGGGTCCGATGATGTCGATCCCCCACATATCAAATGGTCACGTAGGTATTACAATAGTTTGCTCAACTGCTGGGAGTCTAGGAATGTCAGAGTATCTTTGGCACTTATCACATTTTCTAACATAGGCTTGCGCGTCCTCCCTCACGTTCGGCCAATAGTAACCTAGCGTGATGATTTTTTCAGCTAGGGTTCTGGCCCCCGGGTGTCTGCCTCAAACGCCTTCGTGCACTTCAGCCAAGAGATTCTCAATTTCCTTTGGATAGACACACCTCAGCAGGGGCTTAGTGAAAGATCTTCTATAGAGCACACCGTTCATCACAACGGACCTTACTGATTTCTACTTGATAAGTTTAGCTTGTGATTCATCTTTTGGGAGTTGTTTCTTCTAGATGTAGTCTACGTAATCATCGATCCAGCATCTCTCCTCTCCATCTAAGAGCATTACTTGTAGTCTCTCATAGGCTAGTTCTTCAGCAAAAACTATGTATGGATTGGAGTGGGACTCAGACACATCCATAGTCGCTAGTTTAGATAGAACATCCGCAATTTGGTTATCTTCCCTGCCTATCTGACTGATCTCAAAAAATTCCAGCTTCTTCGTCATATCTAGGACCAGGTCCTCATATAAGTATCCCAATCTGGTCGTTAATGTTCGTCGGCCGAATTAATGATTTATAATTATTTAGGGGCATTTTGGACATTATTTTGACAATTTGAATGAGTAAGGACCTCTTAGGAATAAAAAAATGGACAATTACCTCACTGGAAGTCTGTCATTTCCAAGGAAAAGGAATATTGACCATTTAAATAAGCCAAAACTGCCAGAAATAGCTTTCTGCAAAAACCAGGCACGCCTGCTGGGGTCATCCGCGCGGATGAGATTGTCCCTACAATCTTATCCACGCGGATAAGATCACCACCCAGGCAACCTATAAATACCCCCTTCTCCCTCAGTTTGATATAGAGAAAAACCCCCAAAAATACGAAAACCTACTGTCACTCTGCCCAAATCAACCCTCAAACAACCATTTACACCTTCAAAACACAAATCCCACACCATATTCATCCTCAAATCCACTCCAAAACCACTTTTGACCCTTGAAATCCTTCAAACCCTAAACATAAACCCAAGAAAAATTGATAAATCCTTATTCCCTTCACTCATATCTCTTTCATTCATACATACTCATACCATGTAGTTTAGCTTTCTTCTTTTGTTCATCCCTTTCCCTCTTGCCCCAAGGATCCAAGAGGATCTCCATGGAACCCATTTCGATGGATGATCCTCCTAAATGATCCACATCCCCTTTTATTTTATGTCATTTTCCCACTCCTTTTTTTTATATTTCTTGGTACTTGCTTGTTTGACCAAGAAGATGGTCATCTTGGAGTTCATCTCCATGGATGACCACTTCAAATGGTCCATATTTCATGCTCCTTTACATGTTTAGTTTTACTTGTTTCCTTGACCTCAATATGGTCATCTTGGAGTCTATCTCCATAGATGATCATTTCAAATGGTCCACATTATTTACAGTCCTTGCGAATTCCCCTCCCCATGTCTAAGATGCTCACCTTGGAACACTTTCCTTGGATGAACATCACCTAGACACACAAAATAGGTCATACAAGATGTTGGAGATACACTTGAGTAAAGATCTCAAGGATGGTCATCTTATGATCACCTTAGAGATCTTCCTCTAAAAGTTGATACATCTTGACCTAAATCTCTTGTCAATTTACTTTCATGTCAAATTCCCTTTTTCCCCTAGCAAATGAAATGCTCACATAGTCCTAACGTACCCCCGGGATGACTTGATTAAGTGGATTCATCACTTATGACCACTAATATAAGTCTAGGGAAAGAGAGGACAAGCATGGATGCCAAAATCCAAATCCCCATTCATTTTCTGTTTTTTCAGTTACAGTTTCCAGTTAAGTCCTGTAAATCCAGTTAACTTTCTGGAAATTACAGTGACTAATTAAGAAAATGTAAAAATAGTGAGATCGCATTTATCCGCGTGGATAAGATTGCACTGCAATCTTGTCCACGCGGATGACACGGTCATTTGCAAACAGTCCCTCAAATTTTCTGTTATTTTCAGTTTAACCACTGTTTTCAAACTGTTTTTCAGTTCAGCCCTTATAATTTCAGTTATTTTCAGAAAAGTCCCTTTAAATACACACACACACACACAAAAGGTTTCAAGTGAGGAAGACTCGTCGTACGAGGTATTCCGGGTACCAACGTTCTTCCCGGAGTGTAACGTGACCTCCGAACCCATTTTCTCTAATTTAGGGTATTTTTCAAAGTTTTGACCCTTAAACATAAAACAGCATGGCGACTCCGAAAACGATTTTCTTTTAAGTCCGATAAAGATTTTTTCAAAACTTTCAAAAATAACAAAAAAGTCTTGTCGGGCGACTCAAAAGAATTCATTTTAAGAAAATCGGCGCGGTCAGATACACATCATCACAGTGGCGACTCCGCTGGGGAAATGTTAAGCTTTTTTTTAAAAAAAAATGATACTCGGTTGTAAGTACCCAAATCCGGATTGCCAAAATCCGCTAAAAGTTAACCGGAATCCGTTAACTGGCCCGCTACAGGTTAACCGGAACCCGTTAAGCTCCCCGTTCTCAAGCCAACGAGAGGTCCGGGGACTGCCCCGTGCATCCCAACGTAGAAGCGTACTCAACACACATCGTCGCACGTAAAAGTACAACTTCTCCTGAAAAACGCACTTTACGGCACTTTCCGGGGGCGTTTCGGACATTTTCCGGACAGTTATTTAAAAAACGGACAAAACCGGGAATAATGGCACGAAAAACCATGCCCTGGTGAGTCACAGGGGCACGTGCCACGCATGCCATAGCCCTCTGGTCAACATCAATCAGATTTCAGAGTGAAATGACAAAAATACCCCTAAGACTGAGTCCCAGTCCGTCCGGACTTTTGCGGGAAAACCGTAATTGCCAACAAGCCCTTCCAGTTTCCAAAAGACCCCCGAAATTCAAAGTTGAGTCCGTCCGGGCTCTTTTGCAATTTTACCCTATAAATACAGAGGGCTGTCAATATTTCAAGAGGAAAAAACAAACACATTTTCCACCACAGCCACGGCCCAAACCCATTTCAACCTCCCCCGAGCCCCGTTTTGCCTCGATTTGCATGAAAATCCCGTATTTCAACCAAACACGAACCAAAACACCTCGAAACACCGTTCCAAACACTAAATCGTATCCCGTATACGCCTCCCGAGCCAAAAGAGTTAATCCCTAGCCATAGGTAACACTCTCACTCCCTAAACTCTCGTTCCGTCTCGGTTTACGTACCAGTCGCTACAACCATTTCGGTCGAAAGTTATCAAAATGTAGACGTCACCGTCTAACGGGGTCCGATACGTTTTAGTCCAGGATCCTCTTCTCTTCTCGTAAGGGAAGTAATCTCGGGTTAAAACGGCGTTCCGACCACGTTTCTTTACTTTTATGTCATTTAACAATTCCGGATCGTTTGATCCGTTGAACGTCATTTACTTTTATGTCATTTACAAATTCCGGATCGTTTGATCCGTTGATCGTCATTTACTTTACGCAACTTTACAATTCCGAACCGTTTGGTTCATTGATCGCACCTTTTAAATCCGGGTCGTTTAATTCCGTCGATACCGCACTTTAAATACTATCATTTACAAGTCCGAGCCATTTGGCTCGTGATAGTATTTACTTATCAAAGTCCGAGTCGCAAAGCGATTCATTGATCGCATATCATTTAATGCTTTTTTCTCGTAAAATCGCTAACAATGTAATGCCCAGTTCAAAACCGGAGTTCGACATTCGAACTCTCTTTCAAAAACGCGCGAAATGACATTTGGCATCCAGACGATCATCTTCAAACTCAAAACTCGACATTTGACATTCAAATCTCGTTTAATGTTGTTTTCCCGTAAAATCGCTAACAATGAAATGCCCGGTTCAAAACCGGAGTTCGGCATTCGAACTCTCTTTGAAATATGCGCGAAATGACATTTGGCATCCAAACGATCATCTTCAAACTCCAAAACCGACGTTTGTCATTCAAACGCTCGCTTTTTTCCAAACAGAATCACAAAAATCAACGTTTGACATTCAAACCAAGATTAAGCTTGTCATTCAAGCCCCCATTTTCAAAATGCAAACACACACACACACACGCACACATTTTCGAGAAAGGTAGAAAGACTCGTCATACGAGGCATTTCGGGTGATCTCAAAATACTCTTCCCAAAACGTAACGTGACCTCCGAACCTAACAATCTCTGGTACTCAAAAAGCCTTTTCCTCATTTTTGCTACCAATAAAAATGACACCCCTTTTCAAAGCCTTTTCCTAAGTTTTTGCTACCAATAAAAACGACACCATTTTCACTAAAGCCGTTTTTCAACGTTTGGGCTCAAAATACAAAACCGCATGGCGACTCCTCTCCTTCCCGAAAGCGAGGTCTCAAACACCAACAACCCGCGAAAGACAACCGCCTTTCGCCGCGCGCGAAATCCGGGTAATTTCAGTTGGCGACTCCGCTGGGGACTAGGATACTTTTTGAAAACTACCGTTGTTTTCAAAAAGCCTTTCGTGGGTCAAATTTTCGTTTACCCTTCCTCATTTTTGTGTGCGTGTGTTGTTCAAAACCTCGAACGGTTTTTTCAAAAGGTGTTGCATTATCGTCTTTGTCAAAATCATAACATGTTCGTGCATTCCCGTTCATACTTGATTTTCATACTACATTTTGAACTGCGCATAAAATTCTTTAAGACACATTCTGAAAATCTCTGTTTTACTCAGAAAAGGAATTTTAGTGACCGCACACTACTTGCACTGCTGCCTCGGTACTCCGCATTTCACGTGTACTTTCTGCCTCGATACACTGCACACTACGACCCGTAACCCGGGATGACCGTTTAGTTGCAGCTCTGTTGGTCTGCCAGACACCTTTCGAGCGCGCACGAGGTCGTCCAAACAGCCCATCCTAGCCCGTGTAAGACATGCACTCTTTGTGTCACACTTCGTCCAAGACCCCGGTTGGTTTTTGGCTTAGTACGTGTCATAAAGCCCAAGTGTATGTTTTCACGCCGGGTTCCGTCACAAGTCAAGCTCGAAAGATTGAGACCGAAGGTCGTTCTCGACCCGAAGTCTTGAGCTTTTCAGCCTTGACTTTGACGCGGAGCTCATCCAAAAAATATACCCGAAGGTTCAATGTGACACCGTGTCACCAAACCCTCAACGTATGCACCGTGCCAGCCACAACTTGGCCAACGCCAAAAGCTAAGTCCCTCGCGCAAGCGAGTTAGGAGAGGTCAAACCGAAATTTTGGCACGATCTACGCCTTAACTTAAGGACGTTGACTTCGACTGTGGCCCGTGTGTCACATACGTTGGAAGTTTGCGTGATCAGCTAGCCTTAAGTTCACTTTTTCCTTTGTCGGTGGAACTCGCTTGCCTTATAGGACCCTCGCTCGGGATTGTCCATCCCGGGAAGATGATTTACAGGTGCAAAATGAGGGGCTTATAAACGTAGTGACGAGATCCACTGATTAGAGCCTTAGGTTAGTTGCGAAAAAGAAGACACGATCTTTTCCAATCGATTAGGACTCTGAGAAAATGCATTTTAAGTAAACAATAATCGGTAACTTCACATTGCACTAGCCTGAAACCCTGAACCAAATACCCTTTCCGAAGCCTAAACCCTGCCTTTCATTCCCTGCAGCGAGCATAAAGTGGTTCGAAATTCTGGGTCAGTGCCTCGCCAGAGTTACAGTTACTGCAGCGTCAGACAGTTCTTCGGTTCCCTCAGTTCCCTCAGCCAGAATATTCGACATGTCAAGCTCACCGAGAAATCGTGACGGGGACGAACTCCCGCCACCGGTAACATATATGACATTGGAAGAAGCCATCCGGGCTTGTGAGTTTCATAAGAGGCAGAAAGAAGATCAGCAGAATTTCGTGGTACAGCTTCAGAATGAGCGAGGTATAGCAGCTATCCCCCAGTCAGACGGTACTTTCGTCATAATTGAGGACGACGATTCCCCGAAACCAGCTCCTCAAACCTTCAACCAGGTTCCTCCCCCGCCAACTTACGGGATGCCTTCAAACCAAGGAAACAGCCGACCTAGGCTTCATGTTGCCACCTCTCAGGGCAACCCTGTCATATATGGCCAAGCTAGTACTACTCCCATCACTCGCAGTAACCAACATAAGATCACGACCATCTCAAAGAGATGTCAATATCCTCCAATACTCTCCTGGGTTCATCCATTGCCTATACACGAATCCCAAAACACCGGGGACAAACCCCGATACTGAATGTGCACTCGCCGAAATTTTGTTTTCAATGATGAAAAATAGGAGTCACCACGCCATGTTTTAAGGTACACTTTGAAAAACCTTTGATAGAGAAAATGGGTCCGGGGTCGATTACGTGTTGGGAAGAACCGAGAGTTCACCCAACACGCCTCATCCGTGGACGAGTCTTTCTAATTAAACATCCAAGTAATCCAAGGTGTGTGTAAGCAATGATAATGAACTAATGTGATAAACCATGAATTTTATTGATTTGAACTGAGATCTTACAACTTGCGAGCCATTTGGTTAGGGAGGCCACGTCCCAATTACAATAGATCAGAACAGATTACAAAGGAAATGGATCTCTGCAGATAGGCAAAGAGTGTCGCGTGACACATAGCATGCCTGGCTAGATGTGTCGCGTGACACAGGATCTAACCAGACACGATGTGTCGCGTGACACACAGTGTCCATCTGCAGAGACTTACAGATTTGAACACAGAAGAACCAACAATCAAAACAGATCCAATTATTTAATCAATTCAGCTTCGAAATGAACAATTAACAACAATTCGACCAAGGGGGTGTGGATATGGAGAGATCCACACTACCTTGGGAATTAAACACCAATTCTCACAAGGATCAAACGATAAGCATTCAATTATTCAAAACAATAATATTAAACAGAGAGATTGCGATTGGATCTCAATAATCATGACAGATGGAGTCGAATTACTGAGATCAGATGAGGATAAGATGATTGAATTATAGAAATTGCAAGGTAAGAGAGAGAGAGAGAGATTAGGAGTGTTACCCTTGTTGATTCCATGAATTCTATACCAAGTTTGGTATAGAATCCTTCAACAACTGCTTCTGGAACTGGTTGAACTGAGAAGATGTGGCTGAAGGTGGATCCAAGTATTGGTGGGTGAATTGGAGTGAATTTGGGGGGAATTGAAGGTGGATTTTGGGTAGGAGAGAGAGGTGTGTTTTTCAGTGTGTGTGTTACGCTCCTATTTTGGCAGAGTAACAGTATGTGAAAGTTGGGATCCATTTCTGAGAGGGGTAGGGTCTTATTTATAGGCTGCAGTTGATGGTCACAAGGTGTCGCACGACCTTCTGTAACCATTTTCCATGCCTTGATCTGTCGCGTGACACAAGGTGTCACCAACCGCTTTTGGCGCCAAAACCAGTTTCTGGAATATTCTGAGTAAATACCTAAAAGGTCCAAAACAAGTTTATTCCCTATAGGTCATTTAGCATGAGCAAAGTACCAAAAGGTACTTCCTTCACAAGAAACTTATGGAATGTTTCCGGAAGTCTCGGAATAGACCAGGAATTTACCAAAATGCCCTTTAATGCAATTTTATCGTATTAAAATGCATCTAAAAGGGTAGCAAATTGGATTGGCGTACTTATAGAGCCCCTCAGCAACGTCACTTATGGAAGAAGTGAGGTTGTCAATAAAATAAGACCCAATTCCAATGAGCGGCAGGGGATAAGGTGGATAGCTGGACAATGATCTGGTGAGATCGGATGGCTGGACCTTTGGAGAAAGGATTTCTACGTATCCCTAGGAGGGAATCAAGCCAAATCGTAGTTCGAAAATGAAACCGACAAGGAGCAAGAAATGGTAGAGATATGTTTTCATACCTTTGCTGTGCTTACCTGTAGCTGCCGGAGGGACTGATGCTACTGCTGATGGTGAAAGGTTGTAGCTGCCGGAGGGACTGATGCTGCAACTTGCTTGATGATGAAAGGTTGTAGCTGTCGGAGGGACTGATGCTGCAACTTGCTTGATGATGAAAGGTTGTAACTGCCGGAGGGACTGATGCTACAACTGATGGTGAAGAGTGGCTTTCGGAGGGACTCACGCTACTGTTGATGACGGTCGTGGCTGCCAGAGGGACTTAGACCCCTGGATGTTGGTGAAGAGTAGCTGCCAGGGGACTCACGCTACTGTTGATGACTGTTGTGGCTACCGGAGGGACTTAGACCACTGGATGTTGGTGAAGAGTAGCTGCCAGGGGACTCACACTACTTTTGATTCAGCTGGGGATAGATGTAGCTACCGGAGGGTCTTAGGCTACGATTGTTGCTGGTGGTGGTGGTTGTCAGAGGGACTTAGACCACTGTTGTTGATGACTTGCTATTTTGCGGTGCGAGGGACGGCCTTTGTTGACGGTTGGTTGACTTTGGGGTCATGAACTTTGTTAGGACGGATTCTTGTTGATGCTTTGGCGGCGGGGCCGATGATATTGATGAACATTGCTTGGGGAGACTGATAGATGTGGAATCTTTGTCTCGATTTTGGCTGAGGGACAGCCCTCAAGATTTGATGATGCTCAGTTGATTATTGTACCTGCGGGGGAAACAACACTGCAAGCACTATATCTGACTATGCTATTCTGTTAGCAAAGGTTAAACTATGTTAGCGTGTTTGCACGAATCCATCCGCTCCATGAACGGGATGATGATTGGAATGAAAGAAATGTGATTATTGTATTGAAAAATCGGCTTTGGGCTTGTACATGAGATGGTGGAGTCAGTATCGGGTGAGTGTGTATGGTGATACATATGGTGTAGTGAATCCTCTCCCGTACATTTACATGTGAATATATGTGATGATGGGAGGTGTATTGCAGCGACGGCGAGTCGGGGAGTGCCCTGGGGTGGACTTGCAGGAACTTTGATGATGTCTGATGTTGACCGGATGTGTCGCCCGATATGTCATGCCTGCTGGGCGAGTTGTGTCGTGCGACTGGGGGAAACTCATAGCAGGCCCCCTTTTAAATCAGCTCAGGATTCATTTGTAGACACTTCCCTTTCAGTAAGAGAACACCAGCATCCCCGACTTGACAGACAAGCAATTTCTGTGACCAAGGTTGGAACTTTCAACCACAATGGAGCACTATAACAGAGAAGTAGCTTCTCGGGAGCATCAATTTCACCAATACCTTGTCAAAGTTTCGCGATTTCACCAAAAGCATCATGGGAAAATCATTGACAAGCGGTATGGCATGCCGTGTCTCTGGCCTTTGAAGGACTGGAGGGTTGATTGGGATTTACTCCGGGCAGCTTCATGTTTCTGGGACTCGGAGAGGCACGTGTTTACTTTGTCATACAATGATCTGACGCCAACCATGGAGGATTTGAGCATTGACAGGCCTGGGTGAGGCGGAGACTATAGCATTTCCTGGGGACGGACGGTCAATTACGGAGCGATAATCAGCTTTCTTGTGCTTGCCAGCATATCAGGTGTCATCTATGATTCTGGATGATGGATTTGTAGACTTGACCCGGATGGCCTGGTTACGCTTTTCCAGTCCGGAGCTGTTCGATCTTTCAACATCTCTGGACATGTATGTATTACTTACCCTGTCAGCTTACTATTTCTGTGGATATGTCGGAGTCTGCCCGGGTGCATTGTTGGAGATTGTCAGACAACTCAGGGGTGACCGAGGTGTGGACCTTCGTCAAATCCAGTCTGGACAAGGGGAGATGGACATTGTACATTGCTATTAGGCCGAGACCTACCCACCGGCCTTGATAGGCTAGCGGGAGGATCGATTTCATGGGTTCGAGCGGCCCAGGTTTGTTATCCTTGTGGCTTTACGAGAGGTTGCGCTTGATTGGGCCATTACCAGAAGGTCAGACAGCGATGCCTTGGGGGACAAGACAACGCAGGTTGCTGAGGGATGCGGCCGCTGACAGCTGGCAGATGAGATTGTCTCGGTATGGGACTAGCCGACACGAGCTTTTGGATTCCTGGCTGCGGGGCTACAGACCATGAGAGATATTCAAGATGGGTCAGTGGTAGTCACGCTATCAGGGTTGCATGTGTCTTCATTCTGCGTCCCATCATTGGTGAGAAGGCAGTATGGGTACCCTCAGCAGATTGTCCGGGCTTTAAGAGAGGCGATGGCCCGTCTTTGTTAGATGGACATGGCGAGCCCCGCGTATGCGGTTTTAACGAATTCTTTACGGAGGGCTTTCTTCCCACGCGGACACTCCTTCGACAGCCAAAGGGATTACATTCTTGACCACGTAGTATTTGATCCAGTATGAGGAGCAACGGGGTCCTGTGCGATTGATGATAGAGGCTCACCGTCGAGAATATTTGGGAGCAAACTACCCGAACAATCGGTCTTTCGAGATACAGAGGCTCAGGAGAATCCAGATGATGTTACCGGCGATGTTGCTGAGGACTATCAGAGGCAAGAGATTCGGAGAGCTGCTATGAGGGATGATCCAGAGGTGATAGCTCGCAGAGAGGCCTTGAGGCAAGAGAGAATTTCTAGGGCAGCTTTGAGGGAGTCTGGTTTGATTGAGCCATCGGCACGCGTTATACCTGAGCTAGGACGAGCTCAAACCGACTTATTTGAAATTCCTAGGCCAAGGACCTCCCGGAGACTGAGAAAAAGGAAGAATAGAGTTGCAACTTCGGGAGCGGGAACGAGCTCCTAGACACCTTATCTGAGAGATAGGAGACACTTTTGTTTGTATTTTGAGGGAGGGATTTATTGTATGGAACATGAGTATCCCTTGATTACTTATTTGCAGACAAAATAGATGTTAGCATTTTGAAAATTTATTGCCCTTTATTCGTAGGAGGTTATATGAGTCGAAAGCAGGCCGTGCTTGAATTCATCAAAAAGAATATTAACTTAAAATGAACCTTTGAAAAGCTTTGGGACTGTAATCAAAACACATTTTGGCAATTTGAAAGCACCAATTTACTGACAGGGTTTGGAATTCTGCAGCTGAATGTACGCTCGCCGAAAAATTTTAGAAAAATATATAGGAGTCGCCATGCCGTTTTAAAGGAAAACATTGAAAACCTTTTGAAAAGAGAAAATGGGTTCGGGGGTCAGATTACGTGTTGGGAAGAACGTTTGGCGTTCACCCAACTCGCCTCGTATACGAGTCTTTCTATTGTTCAACATCCAATTCATTCATAATTGTGTGCAAATGTGTAAGACATAATGTGATAAAAATGCATTTTGATGCTTTGTATTATTGATGAAATGAGAGAATTACATCTTGTGAGCCACTTGGTACGGGGGGCCACATCCCAATTGCATTGAAATGAACAACTTACGACTGAAATGGACCAACTGCAGAGTGGTCACATGTGTCGCCCGACACAGGACCTCGAACGATTAAGTGTGTCGCGTGACACAATAAACTCACTTGCAGAGGTTTCACAAAGCTAATTACATAGACTGGAAATCAATAGCCATTGAGATTAACATATATGAACAACAGGTTACTACGACCTCAAGGAGAGATCCAAGCTCAGATGAATGTGGATATGAGATGATCCACACTCACCTTAGTGATTCATGCACAACGCTCAATATCAATACAAGAACACGTATAACCACTACAATAAATACATGATCAGAATGTCTAGATATCAGAGCATAACATATCCAATCAGATTCTAAACAGACTGCAGACTAGGCATGGCAATACAGAACTGATCAGATTCTAGACCGAGCAACATATTAAACATAGCAATTACACCAAGTAATGAAAATAGAGAAAATGAAGGAGGGTTGGGGCATTTCAACAAACAGCTACTGAACCATTGATTCCAAGATGTATGAAACTAAATAAATGATTTCAAAAAGCACATCCCAGCTACTACATTTCAATGATCAAATGTAAAACACATTTACAGTGTGGAACCTGATTGAACATCCCAGAGACCAAAACCAAACATGTTCAACCAAGTCCGGAATCAAACAGCTCACTATGATAAATACATGATCAGATACTACAATGTTAACTGAGATTATAACAAAATCAATATGCTCAGATTCTATACTACCTGTTAATCATGGGAGCTGCATTACACAATGAAAACAGAGAGAGAAGAAGGTTAAGATCGTTACCCTCGTAGTGTCCACACTCTCTATACCACGTCGGTATAGAGAGTCTTCCAATCAGCTTCGGAAATCGGATTTAATCTCAGATTGAGTGAAGAACTGAGGTCTTCAATAGGTGTTTGTGAAGCGTGTGTTGAACTGTGAGTTTGGGGTATGACTGAAATATAGATAAATTTAGGGAAGATGGGCAAGAAGGATGCGGGATTCCGGCAAGGCTAAACGAGACCAGGTATGGAACAGGGAAGACGGCATCGGCGGTTTGGGGCTTAGAACAGGGGAATGATTGAGAGAGAGATTTGTTTGGGTAGGCAGAGAGAGAGAGAAAGGTAACGGTGAGGAAGGGCAATCTCTTGGCTTGGCGTTGTTGGGGGCGGCGTCGTGGCTGTGAATGACGCTATTGGGGAACGGTGGTGCCGCTTTGGGTAGAGGAAGAGAGCTCGATGGAAGCGGTTGTTTGAGAAACAGAGGACGGTGAGGGGTTTAGCCGGTGAATGGGTTTAGAGGGAGAGGAAGGACGGTCGCCGGCGAAGTGGTTGGAGATCGGAGAAGACAATTTTGGGGAGCTCGTGAGGAAGGCAATGGTAAACGTATAGAGAGAGAGAAGGTCTGGATCTTTGCGTTTAGTGAGAGATTAGAGAGAGAGAGAGAGAGAGAATGGTGAGCCACCCCCCTTCTACAAAAATGAGAAAATGATTTAATTTAAAGGTGCCTGGTAAAAGGCAAAAGAGGCCGTGTGGCTTCATTTGCGGCAAAAGAGGCCGCGTGGCTACATTTGCTGTCGGCCCAGATTTTTCTAGAAACATGCAAGGTGGAAATTCTGGACCCTTCTTTCCAGCGAGGTCTTGCTTGAAATTTTAATTCCTAGCAGGTCCTTCCTTCCTTGGAAAGTTTGGGAAAGTTCCCAAATTGCCCCTGAACTTTAGGAAAGTCTGGGGAATTGCCGGGAAACTTAACCGGAAGGCATGAGTCAGATTTGGGTACTTACAGAAGCCCCTCGACAACGTCACTTGCAGGGCGAGTGGGGTTGTCGATAAAAAAAGGATCTAATCTGGCGAACTGCCGAGATGGATTGGGTGACCAAGGTGGTCAAGTGGCTGAACCTTTGGAAGGTTACCTACATATCCTGAATAGGAATCAAGCCAGATCGTAGTTCGAGAATCCGCTGGGGAAAGGGATGTCATATGTGACGAATTGGCTGAACCTAAAGTAGGCTACCTATGTATCCCGAAGGAATCAAGCCAGACCGTACTTCGGGATGAGTGAGAACTTTCGGTGCCTCAATCCGAAGAAAGACCGAAATGGTTAAATGGCTGGACCTTTGAAGAAAGGATTCCTATGTATCTCTGGGAGGGAATCAAGCCGGATCCTAGTTCGAACCTTTACTGGGTTGAAATGTTATTCCTTCATTCGGGAATAACGGAGATCGAAAGAGAGCGAAATGTTATTCCTTCATTCGGGAATAAAGGAGTTAGCGAGAGAGGTCGAAATATTATTCCTTCATTCGGGAATAACAGAGATCGAAAGATAGCGAAATGTTATTCCTTCATTCGGGAATAACGGAGATCGAAAGATAGCGAAATGTTATTCCTTCATTCGGGAATAACGGAGATCGCGAGAGAGGTCGAAATGTTATTCCTTCATTCGAGAATAACGGAGATCGAAAGATAGCGAAATGTTATTCCTTCATTCGGGAATAACGGAGATCGCAAAAGAGGTCAATGATGATGATGATGAGGATGATGAAGATGGTTCAGCATAGCTTTTAGATCAGATTATGACTTTTGCTTATTGTACCTTTTGAGAAAACACACCCTAAACTATTCTATTTTTGCTATGCACTGCTTTTGTATGAGATCAGACTAGTATATACATTATTAGCTCTTTTATTCCACGAGTTTGTCTTAAGAATGGAAAATGGAATGGGTATGGCATGGTGGATGGCTTGATTGAATGGTTTGAATGGATTCATGGTTTGTATATGTACCGAGTGAGTGTGTACATGTATGTATGCGTGCATATGGGATGAATGAATCCTTCCCCATTGTGAATGTGTGCCCAAATTTTTGTGGATTCACGCGAGTTTGAAGACAACCGGTTTAATTTGAAAAACGGAGTCGCCACGCCTTTTTGATTTCCTCAAAACTTTGAAAAAAAGGATTTATGGGTTCGGAGGTTAAGTTACCCCTTGGGAAGAACGGATCGTCGTACACCCAAGGTGCCTTGCCGTAGCAAGTCTCCCTAGATTCCGTTTATCGTGCTTGCTTGCGTGCTTTCTTGTGTGCATGTGTTTGAATAAAAGGGGAGGGAATGTCCCAAGTTGTCTTCCGGACGTACAAACCATTTATTGGTTGTCGCTCGGGATTTCTTGGATTTTATGTATTCGTGACTTTGATCCCGTCCTCACTTTGGACTTGTGATCATCGCATTTTTAACCTCGGGACTTGCGTGATCGAGAGAAGGACTCTCTTTTATAGTCCAATAATGAGGTTCTTTAGGAAGGAATGTCCTTAGCCCATCAATCCTACACCTTAAGACGATTGAGCTTATATATGTGCTTCATGCTCGTCTTAAGTGATAATCGGAGATATAGGTTCAAAGTTTTATCCCTTTCTAAAGAAATTATAGAACCTTTAATGGAAGAAACGATGTAAAGATAGGATCTTTACACCTGTCCGTTCCAAGGTTGCTAATGGGGACATGGGGGAATGTATGTAAAAATGACATTTTTAGTGAAAAGATGACATTTTTGGGTTGCAAAGGATGCATTTGATTTGCAAAGGATGCATTTTTGATGTAAAGAAGTGATCTTTATGCAAAGGATGCATTTTTATGAGGAAAATAGTACTTAATATGCAAAGGATGCACTTTTATGTAAAGACATGATTTTTATGCAAAGGATGCATTTTGATGTGGGAAAATAGTATTTAACATGCAAAGGATGCATAAAGATTGTATTTTGAAAGCAAGGGATGCTAACTTTGATGATAAAGCAATGGCTTTTAATGCAAATGATGCATGAAAATGGATTTTATGTGCAAAGGATGCATTTTGAACATAAAGTTGCATTTTTATGGACAAAGGATGCATAAAGATGATATTTTTATTGTAAAAGGGGATTTTTAGGTGCAAAGGATGCACCTTTGATTCACAGATTATATTTTTAATAGCAAGTGATGCCTATTTCATGCAAAGGGGGATAGGGGGTATGATAAAGATATGATCTTTAATGATAACTACCAAGTCCCAAGCAAGATAATGACAATATATGAATGCAATGAGCAATTTAAATCACATAGAGCAAGTAAAATGCAAGGTTAAGGGAGTGAGAGGTTACCAATGGTGGTGGCCTCATCTCCTTTGGGTTGAGCTAGGTGGAAGGACCAACTTTGGGATCTTCTAGGAGGAGGGAGGTGGCTTCTTGGCACTCTTCACCTTCTTGGAATTTCGCAGCAGTGTTTGGAGAGCTTTTGGGACTGAATATGGTGTGTTGTTGGTGTCTAAAATGGGAAGAGGAGGGCTCTATTTATAGGCAGTCTGGATAAGACTAATGAAGCCGTGTGGCTAGGAGTCTCCTCCTAATGCAGCCGTGCGGCATTATCCACAATGACTCAGCATGTTTCTAGAATCATGCAAGGTGGCAATTCTAGAAGCTTTTTGTAATTAAGAAAAACGTGTTTCTTAATTACTAAGCCTTCCCTTCAGCCCTTAAGAGGTTTGGAACAGTTCCGAAATTGTTCCGAAACTCTAGGAAAGTCCGGGGAATTACCGGGAAATTTACCGGAATTGCCGGGGAAATTAACCGGAAGGCATGAGCCAGATTTGGGTACTTACAGAAGCCCCTCGGCAACGTCACTTGCAGGGCGAGTGGGGTTGTCGATAGAAAAGGATCCGATCTGGCGAATGCCGAGACGGATTAGGATGACCAAGGTGGTCGAGTGGCTGAACCTCTAGAAGGCTACCTACGTATCCCGAGTGGGAATCAAGCCAGGCCGTAGTTCTGAAGAGATCCGCTGAGGAATAGAGAAGAGAAAACTGGTCTCTTGATGGGGAAATAGCAGAGAAAATGACCTAGGAGGTCAAGCAATTGATCCTACTGGGGATATGCTAGAAGTGACCAATGTGGTCGGATGTCAAGACCTTTATGAGGGGCTATTTCATCACTGAGGAGTGACGAAGGAACAGGGTGACCAAAGTGGTCGGATGGCTGGACCTTTTATGAAAGGCTACCTACGTATCCCGGAGGAATCAAGCCTTGATCGTAGTTCAAGCATCACTAGATAGTTAGGAACGATGTCTAGGATCCTTGAGGTTTTGACAATTAATGGAGGTTGTCACATGATTGACAATTAATGGAGGTTGTCACCTGATTGACAATTAATGGAGGTTGTCACCTGATTGACAATTAATGGAGGTTGTCACCTGATGGAACTAGAGCTTACGTCACTATCGAGGAGATAGAGGTAGCTAAAGTTGGAAAACTTGAGCGTACTTCTCAATCTGTGATAGAGGTAGCTAAAGTTTGGAGAACTTGAGCATACTTCACTATCGAGGAGATAGAGGTAGCTAAAGTTTGGAGAAATTGAGCATACTTCACTATCGAGGAGATAGAGGTAGCTAAAGTTTGGAGAACTTGAGCATACTTCACTATCGAGGAGATAGAGGTAGCTAAAGTTTGGAGAACTTGAGCATACTTCACTATCGAGGAGATAGAGGTAGCTAAAGTTTGGAGAACTTGAGCATACTTCACTATTGAGGAGATAGAGGTAGCTAAAGTTTAGAGTTCTGACAATTCGGAGGTTGTCACCTAGCGTCATTCCGTTATAACGGAAGTAACGGAGGCGACTGGGGGAGAAAGCTTATTTGCTTGGAAGATAAAGGATATCTTTTGAAAACGACGTTATCTTAGTTAAAAAATAACGGGAATTACATGCCCAAGTGGAAAGTCCAGGGGGAAAAAGGTAATTTCTGTTCAGAGCGAAAGAGGCCGCCCGACATGAGATGGGGGCAAAAGAAGCCGTACGGCTAGAAATCTGATTTTTCCAGATTATTTAAAACAGATTTGAACGGGCATTGGGCATTATTGCCGCCCAAGACTGCCGAGAAAGAGAGAGAGGAGGGAGAGAATTTTCTTCAAAATCCTTCAATCCTTTTGCCTCTACTGATTTAGGATGGATCCGGAGGGGAATCCAATGCCAAGGCAAGCTAGAAGGAACATCTCCGTGGCCGCGAGAAGGAGGAGGAAGGAGCTCGTCCGCACGGAGAGGAAGTATGACTTCCTTACGCCTCCATCGGAGCTCTATCCGGGTAGAAGGGAGCACAAATCGACAAATCCTCAATCGGTTGGGGTAAGCATTTTTAATTTGCTCAATTCCGTCGATTTTGATTGGATTTTGATTAGTTCTAGGGCTTGACTCGAGTTTTAGGAATTTCTTGAATTTTCCTAGGATTTTTGGATGATTTTGAAATCTTGATGATTAACCTATGAGGCTAAGAAGATGAAAGATCATGCATGTGCAATTTATTTGACAAAATAATGAGAATGACTCACTTTTTTTTTGAAAATAAAAAGTAAGAAGAATAATTGTGACGGAGTTCTTGCATGTGCTAGAACTAGGTCAATTTTGGATCATGGATGAGAAAACTGGATTTTGGGATGATGAAAAGGATTCATGCGTGCCATTTTTGAGAAAGAATTAATGCTTATGTGCAAATAATTTTGAAAATTGTGATTTTGTGCTTAGGAAAGCAATGTGCTTGACATGATGTGAAAGACACGTTTTCGATGCAAAGGATGCTAGAAAAAATTTCATGAATGCTTTTCTTTTGAAAATATGTGCACTTTTGAATATATGCATGTTTTTTTTTTTTTGAAAAAGACTGACACGTTTCTTTTGCTGTGCTTGTCTACAGGAGAACAAGTCTAGAGGGCCTTTTGAGGTTGCAGTGAAGCTGTGGGAGAGGATGCCTGATTTTGAGAAGAATGGGGCGAACCCTAAGCAGCTGGTGAGGGCTACCGGCTTGGATTTATTTATTGAGGCCATCGGCAGAGGTATTCACATTACCTCGAAGAGCAAGGGCTTGGTCCAGGCCCTATCTGAGTTCTGGTGGAACACCCCCCACAGCTTTCATCTTAGCTGGGGGGAGCTGATGGTGACTCCAGCCGATTTCACTGTTATCACTAGCTTACAGTTCACCGGGAGGCCTGTGACCTGGAGGGACCATATCACGGCGGAGGAGTTCAGGGCTTTAGTCGGGTTTGAGCTTATTCCCAAGGGGCTCGGAATGGAGATGAGGAACGTCGAGGTGGCAGTCCAGAACTGCATGCGGGACTTTGCTGCTAGTGAGGTGACTGCCCACCAGCTTGCTAGAGCCTTTGTGTGGTTGATGCTGTCAGTCACCATCTTTGCCAATTCTAGGACTCTGGCTATGACTTGCCTCCTCGACTCTCTGGAGGATGTGGATGGGATTGGGACGGTCTCGTGGGGCGAGGCCGGATTGGCAGAGCTTTACTTCTCCCTGGATGCATGCAGTAGGAATAAAGGCTGCCTCCATGGATTGTTTCTCTTTTGCTCTCGAGGTAGTATCGCTTTCCTTTCTCTTTTACTTTCTGTCTTTGAGACTTTTATGAAAGATAAATGACCCTTTTGATGTTTTGAACATGCAGGTATGGTTTTGTGAGGTGATCAGGTTCTTTCCGTGGAACCAACAGAGCGATGTCACCATCTTTCCCGCTATGATCCGCTGGAGGGAAGATGCGAGGGATAAGTTCACCGGGAAGACCCAGATCACCTTTGATTACAAGATGGTGAGGCCAATTATCAACAAGGATGGGCACGATGGAGTGGACTTCTACCCTTGGGGCAGGTATCCAGAGATTCTGCTAGGAGAGGCCATGGAGGCGATGAGGCAGAGGCGGTGGTTGATTGGGCTGACATGCGATGTCATCTATCTGGGGGATCGATTTTCTAGGCAGCATGGCCATGTCCCTCCATTGGATGCCATTACTCCCCAGGATCCTCCAGCACGGATGCTGCAGCCTAGAGATTGGTCGGAGGACAACATTGCTAGATATCAGGCAGGCGTGGCCGCAGAGGAGTATTTTGATATGGATACCCCATATGCTGTGTTTGTGGAGCAGCGACTGAGGACGCCACAGAAGCTAGTGAAGCTGGCGGTCACTCAGGGATATGGGGAGACCGAGCCTTCTGACCCGCCGATCCCTCCTGCCCATCTTTCATATGTGGTCCACGGAGTACCCAGGAGGTTGAGGATACCTGTCCCCGACGCTAGGGAGCCCCAGTATACCTTGCTGCGGACAAGACTGTAAGTACACTTTTAGGGTCTTTTCCCTTTTTCGCATTTCTTTGCTTTTGCAATTTCAAGATTTTTCCTGAGATTTTCTTCTCTTTTTTCTCGGGTTCCAGCTCGCACTTACGACAGTTGGTCGTGCAGAATAGGGCTGGAAGGACATGTGCCGGTCCCTTCGAGGAAGGCGGCGGCACTTCAAAGGCGGCGGCGGACGTGCGAGAGCCCGGCGCAAGAGAAGGCACGTCGGGAGCACGACATCCACCTCATCTGCTTTGGAGTACTCTTCCAGTGCCATGCCTCGGGGACGGGGACCCAATGCTGACATCTTGGAGCAGCTGGCTGAGTACGAGCACGATAATGTCCACCTTTCAAATGTGAGTGACACGGAAGACTTGATGAGAGAGGCAACTGTCTATGAGCTGAGCAGCGATGAAGAGGAAGGATCGGAGGCCTAGGAGGTCTCTAGAATTTACTAAGGAAGAAAAACAAACAATGAACAAGTTTTATGCACATTTTGTTTATTTTTTGCTTTATTTGGGCGCCGATGGGGCGAAAACAATGTATTACTATTTTATTTGCTTTTTAAATTTATGCTTTATTAATTTGCATATTACTTGAGCCTCGGGGCAGTTTTTTGCTTGGAATCGGGGCTGAAACTGGGCTAAAATGATATATAATGATGTATAAATGCTTGGATGGTCTTTGAACAGGTTTTTGTACAGGTTTTGGTTGGAAAAGTGGGGTGAAAACTCCCTTTGGGCAGCAACTTGGTTGCTGCAGATTTGCCATTTACATCAGGTAAATGAGGCCGTGCGGCATGGTCTCTGGAGAAAATGAGGCCGTGCGGCTCACAGTTCTGTCTGGACTGGTTATTTTCAGAATAAAACCAAGGCTTGGCCATTTCATTTCATTTTCAACTTAGACTTGTCCCAACTGTTCCCAGAGCACATATTGGACCTAAAGACACCATCTTTGATCATTTTGCGATGGAGAAGCCCGTTAGATTGAAAAGGGGGAAAAGAGACCGCTTTCTGTCCGATCTTCAGTCTTGGGTGAGATACAACTTTCAATCTCACAAGGGGTTGCTTGATTCTTCCTTCAAGATCAAGTCTTTATGGCATTTGAGGGATCTCCCGCCCGATTGGGACCTTTTGAGAGCAAAGAAAGAAAGTTTTGGGACGTCCGGAGACACGTTTACTGCTTTTCTTACAATGACTTTGTCCCAACGCATGAAGACTTCCGAGCCTTGATTGGGGGTCCAGAAATTGAGGCTATATCGATTCCGCTGATCGAAGACGTGCCGGTGGCGGCAAAGCTTGCATCTTTTCTCGCATTTCTCCTGGGAGAGGCTGAGGAGATGATGATAGCCCCGGACAGGATTGACCTTTCTGATATCCCGGGCAGGTTTGGGTCTCCGGCTATGGCTGTGACCACGGTGGCTATGGATGCCTTTATCCTCTGCGTATTCTCTTCTCTGTTCACCGCTGAGTCCGTGGGGATCTGTCATGGTGGTCTCTTAGACATGGTCAGAGATTGCAGGGCTGGGAAGGACATTGTCCCACTGGTTTTGGGGGAGACTTTGCATGGCATTGATAGGATGGCTAGGGGAGACCATTTCATGAGGTCTGGGAGCCCGGCTGTACTGACTTTATGGCTGCAGGAGAGGCTTGGGGCTTTGCCAGGGGCTTTGCCGACTCAGTGCCCTTGGGTGATTTCTCGGAGAGGTACACCTCGATAGCAGGACCAGGGTAGCTGGGAGCTGATGATGGCTAGGTTATCCACTTCGGACATCCGCTGGTGGGTACCTCACTGGAGGTTGCAGACCAGGAGGATATTTCAGGAGTCCTACATAGTGAGGGTTCCAGGGTTCTGCTAGTCATCCTTCTACATACCCCCGCTTGGTATCCCGGCCTTCGGGGCCTTACAGGAGCCATTGGGCGATTGGGAGGACATCCGTACCATGGAGGTGGTGCCATTTGATATGAGAGATCCAGCCAGCTTTTCATTCTTCTTGAGGGCTTAGACATACGCTGCTTTTCCACCCAGGGCCATCTTCAGGAGCAGGAAGAGTACCATCTTGACCACTGTCTACTTGGATTGGTACGAGAGGGAGATGGGAGCGACTCAGGTCATATTGGGGGAGAGACGTCAGGCTTTATTGGGAGCTGACTGCGACTCGAGTAGGACTCTAAGGGAGACTGAGTCTAAGGCGAGTCGCCATAACCAGTCGGGTGACCTGATCAGAGATATGGAGGCTCGATACAAGAGATTGTCCGAGGTCGCTCCTTTGGCCCGAGGCTCGGAGGAGGAAGTGCGGACTCGTGCTGTGAACACCCCAACCCGGGACCTAAAGCGTGTCCCGAGCTTGAGAAGCTCAAACTAAGAAAAAAAACCATCTTAATTTTTAAAACTTTTATTTGCCTTTACAAGAAAACCAATTCTCAATTCTTTTCCCATAAACAAAATCAACTAATAACATCTCCACTTGGAGGAATTTAAACAAATACTTTAATAACCAAACTTGCTTAATTACATTGAGAACTCTAATTAACATTGTTTAACAAGAGTTTTCATTACAACTTATAAAAGAGTTAATACTTAAATATGACTCCCGACAACCCACATATATACCTATCTTGACAAGTCCCAAAAGCAAGAGCCCAAACTCTTTCCCCGGCCTCACTGGTTCAGGTCACCTGTCTCAGCACAATCTAAAGCAGTAAAAGGGAAGGGGTGATAATAAATCTCAATAAGCTATTATGAATGCATCAATATGCCAAACAAGATGCAACACATAGCATGGTAGCACATAACACATTATGAAAGCGGTAAACACCTTACGTTACCTCATTTTACCTTTCCCGTCTGAACAATAAGTCGTACAACGTGGGAGTGAAACTCCTCTCTTTGGTGAACTGCCTCCAGCACATTCACCTCTTATAGGACTCATACTCCAGAGATCCATATAAGAAAAGATACCTATATCGAGTATCCAACAATAATATCGCTACTGTAAAGCTTTAGGCTTAATACGTAAGCATTCCCCTAATCACCAATCGCAATGGTCCAGTAAAGCTTTTTGGGTCAATACGATCGATAGCACACCCACTCTGTGGCCACAAAGAGGGAACGGTCACAGTATAATGAACCTTCAATCACTTATAGAACAAATCAATAATTGATTGAATTCCATTATACCCACGAATAACAACACGTTCAAGCACATAATAGATACTTGAAATAAATCCACAAAAAGGGATAATCATATATCAACATGGTAATGTATACTCATGCTAATCCATACCATAGTGCAACCATCATTTAATACACTATGCATAGTATCATCAATAAATATGAATGATAACAAATAAATCCACAACTGGGATAACCATGCAACCACATAGCAAGCATATCCACACATTGGAATAACATAACAACGTGTCAAATAATCCACACTTGGGATACAATGTAACAACAAGCCAAATAATCCACACTTGGGATACAATACAACCATATACCAAATAATCCACAATCGGGATACCAAATATTGATGTAACACATATACATTCCTAACCAACACAATAGTGATTATAGTCTCTACACTGATCAACTAATCACCAAGGTATGGGAGCAAGTAAGGCCACCCTAAACCATAAACCATTCTTACGAAGTCAATACTCAACCTCGAGAAATCTTAATAAAAGTGCAAGTCCTACTTCCCAAGTTTGAGCCACTTTGGTGAAGTTACAATTCAAGCTTATCAATCATTTCCCGTACAATATTCTATATCACAAGGTCTCTATGAAGGTTCAAGCTCAATTTACCAAGTGGGAGTCACAATTTATAAGTGATAAATCAAGCTTACTAAACTAATTCAGTTCGCCTTAAAATGAGGTTCTGGGTCTTGGGCGACCGCCCATACCACTTGGGCGACCGCCCAAGTGGATTTCAAAGAGTCCCTAAGTTTCTGCCCTCTTGGGCGACCGCACAACACCTCTTGGGCGACCGTCCAAGAGGCTTTCCAAGGCACTCAAGCTTCTGGCCACATGGGCGACCGCTCATGGCCCCTTGGGCGACCGCCCAAGTGCCTGATCCAGAAATTCCCAGGTTTCCTAAGTTACTCTCTTACCATTTTTCTTTTCCTTTACAATACTCCTTATACTCATGAACACCAAGTAATTTCTAGCTCTACAAGGATCATCATAAAATTATGTAAACCCAAAATAAGTAATTCTAGATTATTTATCATTACACCCTCCACCCATTTCACATCCTCTAGGTTATCTTCCAAGAACATAAACTTCATTCTACAACATAAACCAATTTCTTAACTACAAGAAGGTTTCCAAAGTATCTAATAACCATTTTAATAACAATAACAACATCAAATGATTCAAGAACATTAAATAGAAGAAAAGATCATAATAACCCCCTTTCAAGTCATTAACCTATTACTCCCATTATATCCTCATTCCTTCAATTTAAACCCTCATCTCCTAACTAAAATCAATTAAATCTTGAATAATCATCTTACTCAAATAGCCATATTAAAAATACACTATACTTTTTCTTTTCATAAAACATTCATTTACACATAAAATGTGCAATATTTAGAAAGAAGTCATAATAACTTACTTTAGGATTTTTGGGTTGAAAAGATGATCTTCTTAGCTTGATTAATTCCTCTAGATGATCCAACCTCAAAAATGCCCTTGGACTTGAAAATGGTGGAGAAATAAACTATCTATATGACTTGGGAAGAGGAGGCTTCAATGGAGCTTTCCATGGAGTTTTTGCTAGGGAAAGGAAGTATGAAGAATGAAGGAGTATGGAGGAAGGAGGGAGAGTAAGGGGAAAGGTAATGGGAGGTATGGGGTCCTTGTACTAGGAGGTAAGAGTGGAGGATTTTAAGGGATTTGGTTCCCTTCCCTAAATTATTCATCCAAGGCTTTCACCCTAAATAAATGAAAGCCTCTTTTATTCCCCTTTATTTATTTTACCCAATATAACCTCCTCTTACTCTTTATCTATTTTCTACTTTTATTATTTTCCCTAGAACATTATTTTACTTCCTTATCATTTTATCCTAATATAAGAAATCAAGTATATAAAAATGGACACATAATATTAACAATAATATTAAAAGCACACAATATGAAATTAAAATTAGTGCCTAGGGTTAGGTCGTTACATTCACTCCCCCTTAAAGAAAATTCGTCCCGAATTTTAAAAAGACTTACTTTATGGATCAATAACAAAGATTATCTCTCACGCATTTCAAATTACACTTCCAAAGGGTTTCCTTAACGGCATGATTCTTCTATACCATTTCACAACCCAAATTTCTAGAATTTAATCCCGGAATTCCGATTCTAATAACTCTCAACGATTTCCCCACATAAGTCGAATCCGTCAAATCATCATTAACCGAAGAACTCCATACATACGAAGGATCATCCCAAATAGATTTTCCATACCACGCTTTATACAAGACCATTCAATGCTAAACTAAAACTATTATTATACGCAAACTTGCTAAGGTTAATTAACTTCTCAACTTGAAAGGAAGTCCATCACACAACACACAACCTATTCTTCAAGACTCTAGATAGGCTTCTAATCTCTTCCATTCAAGTAACTAAATTCTTCAAACTCTTAAGATCAGTAACAACTCTCAAAGGGAGCTTAAAAGATAAAGTTCCACTTAAATAACACAAAACAATTGTAACCACTCTCGGGTAGGGAATAAGAAAATTTCACTTTGTCTAAGTTAACTTCCTCGAAGCATACGCTATTACTTTCCCATTTCTCATAATATCACCAACTAATCTTTCTTGAATAAACACTTAAAAATCCACAAAGTTCTCACATCCACTAGGTAAGGTAAGGATCGGATCCATAGCCAATCTATTCTCCAATTCTATCAATGTGATTCATCCTTATTACATCTTACACCATTAATATTCTTCCAAGTTAACTAAACCAACGATTTATAATTCTCAAGAATTTCCTAAAATTCCTTCGATAGCACTTGCCCACCCAAAGACTACGGACACAATCCTTGTAAGATCCATGGTAACTTCCAAGCTTACAACTATAGATTGGAATCCTCTCGATCCAACTCACTTTAGCCACAATTTGCATACAAGGACTCCTCACAAGGAATCATTAAACCAACTCTCAAATGATTTTCATGATCTTCCCGGAACTTTAATTAATAAAGAGACCATCAATCCTAATTACCACAAAGCCATCAAACTAAGGATTGGATCTCGGATTATCATACTTAGAATCAACACATGAGATACCTTGATGGAACACAATTACCATCTACTCACAACTAACACGAAAAATTTCCGGAAGGACTTCTTATGTAAGGCTAACACATACTAATTACCCTTCACATTTTTAACCAAAACTTTCTGCCTTTAATGCTTATATAACAAGAGTACCATATAAAGGTTTATCTATATCAAATACCAATGTAATCAAATTAGGTATAGAAAAGAAGACTCACTTCTCATGATAGTCTACCAATGCACAACAACTACTTACCCATCTAGGTCAAGTATATCTCAAAATCATATATTGGTAATCATACCAAATCAGCTGGCAATACATGCTCAGCCCTAACCACATCACCACCGTGGCAAACCAAAGGAGATTCGAGGTATTCTCTCATAAGAGCAGAATCCTCTAACAATAAAACAAATTCTCAAGTAATGTATGCCACATAGAAGCAACATGCTATGTCACACATAATGATATGAAATAGGATCTATAAAATATGACCCCTAACTTCTGAGACAGGGAATATACCTCTAGTGACCTCTGAGGAATCTATCTCTCTTGGACCCAAAACACACACTCGATCACAGGCCTTCTCTTTCGGTTCCCCTTCGTTATCCCTTTTGGTACCACCTCTTTGTTGTCCACCCGGCTGACCGCTGCTTAAAGCTCGTCCCTGCTGCAACCTTGGGCAATTCCTCCTAAAATGCCCCATTTCTCCACACTTCAAGCATTTTCCTTGCTTACTCCAACACTTATCTTCAGAATGACCCCTCTTCTTGCAGTATTTACAAATCATCCCATACTGTTTGGATATTGGCCTAGACGAAGAAGCTACCACAAGTTCCTCTCTCACCCTTCCCGGTTAAAGCCCTTGGCTGTCCTCTAATGATTTTGGATCCTTGTCCTCGATACTTTGGTTTATTTCTAATCCCACCCTCGCATTTTCCACTATTTTTCTCAATGCTATTCTCGATCTCATATGCTCTATCTATGGCTGTCTGATAATTGGTGAAGCTATCAATCACTAATTTCTTCCTAAACTCAATCCTCAAACCTGTTACAAACCTAAGAACTCTTCTCACTTCATGCGATACCAAATGAGGGCAACACCTAGCTAGTTCCTCAAACCGGACTGAATACTGTTTCACCGTCATGTTCCCTTATTTTAGTCCTAAGAATTCAATCTCCTTCCTATCCCTTGTAACCATTGTAATGAAATAATCCTCGAACTGATGAGTGAAATTATCCCAAGTCTGGGGCGTATGATCCCGCTCCCAACTTCCCTTCAAATTCTGCCACCACTGATCAGCTGGACCTTCAAGTTTGAAAACGGCATACTTAACTTTCTCTTCGTTACGACTCTCCATAACCTCAAAGATTTTGTTCATTTTCTCTAACCATCTTTCTGCCTTTAACGTATCCGGATATCCATTAAAACTCGGTGGATTCATTTTCACAAACCTTTCCCATCCATCACTTTGACATCCCTCAGGTTGATTCGAAACTGATCCTCTAGTCTCCATATTTTGTACAAACATCCCGAATAATTTCATCATCTCTTCATTCTGAATTCCACCTATACCCATATCTCCTTCATTTCCTAGAACCTTTCGCTGATCATCAATGCTTCCGGCCATTAGAACGAACTCCTGCATTAAACACTCGGCGTCAATTACCACACATTCCCCCTTAGTTTAGACATCTACCCTTGACCTCTAAACTAAGCTCGATACTAACCGTGAGCACCCCAACCCGGACCTAAAGCGTGTCCCGAGCTTGAGAAGCTCAAACTAAGAAAAAAACCATCTTAATTTTTAAAACTTTTATTTGCCTTTACAAGAAAACCAATTCTCAATTCTTTTCCCATAAACAAAATCAACTAATAACATCTCCACTTGGAGGAATTTAAACAAATACTTTAATAACCAAACTTGCTTAATTACATTGAGAACTCTAATTAACATTGTTTAACAAGAGTTTTCATTACAACTTATAAAAGAGTTAATACTTAAATATGACTCCCGACAACCCACATATATACCTATCTTGACAAGTCCCAAAAGCAAGAGCCCAAACTCTTTCCCCGGCCTCACCGGTTCAGGTCACCTGTCTCAAGACAATCTAAAGCAAAAGGGAAGGGGTGAGAATAAATCTCAATAAGCTATTATGAATGCAAAGCAATATGCCAAACAAGATGCAACACATAGCATGGTAGCACATAACACATTATGAAAGCGGTAAACACCTTACGTTACCTCATTTTACCTTTCCCGTCCGAACAATAAGTCGTACAACGTGGGAGTGAAACTCCTCTCTTTGGTGAACCGCCTCCAAGACATTCACCTCTTATAGGACTCATACTCCGTAGATCCATATAAGAAAAGATACCTATATCGAGTATCCAACAATAATATCGCTACCGTAAAGCTTTAGGCTTAATACGTAAGCATTCCCCCTAATCACCAATCGCAACGGTCTGTAAAGCTTTTTGGGTCAATACAGCGATAGCACACCCACTCGTGGCCACGAGGGGGAACGGTCACAGGTATAATGAACCTTCAATCACTTATAGAACAAATCAATAATTGATTGAATTCCATTATACCCCCGAATAACAACACGTTCAAGCACATAATAGATACTTGAAATAAATCCACAAAAAGGGATAATCATATATCAACATGGTAATGTATACTCATGCTAATCCATACCATAGTGCAACCATCATTTAATACACTATGCATAGTATCATCAATAAATATGAATGATAACAAATAAATCCACAACTGGGATAACCATGCAGCCACATAGCAAGCATATCCACACATTGGAATAACATAACAACATGTCAAATAATCCACACTTGGGATACAATGTAACAACAAGCCAAATAATCCACACTTGGGATACAATACAACCATATACCAAATAATCCACAATCGGGATACCAAATATTGATGTAACACATATACATTCCTAACCAACACAATAATGATTATAGTCTCTACACTGATCAACTAATCACCAAGGTATGGGAGCAAGTAAGGCCACCCTAAACATAAACCATTCTTACGAAGTCAATACTCAACCTCGAGAAATCTTAATAAAAGTGCAAGTCCTACTTCCCAAGTTTGAGCCACTTTGGTGAAGTTACAATTAAAGCTTATCAATCATTTCCCGTACAATATTCTATATCACAAGGTATCTATGAAGGTTCAAGCTCAATTTACCAAGTGGGAGTCACAATTTATAAGTGATAAATCAAGCTTACTAAACTAATTCAGGTTCAGCTTTAAAATGAGGTTCTGGGGTCTTGGGCGAGCTCATACCACTTGGGCGACCGCCCAAGTGGATTTCAAAGAGTCCCTAAGTTTCTCGCCTCTTGGCGATCAAGATAACACCTCTTGGGCGACCGCCCAAGAGGATTTCCAAGGCACTCAAGCTTCGGCCACATGGGCGGCCGCTCATGGCCCCGGGCGACCGCCCAAGTGCCCGATCCAGTAAATTCCTGTGTTTCCTAAGTCACTCTCTTACCATTTTTCTTTTCCTTTACAATACTCCTTATACTCATGAACACCAAGTAATTTCTAGCTCTACAAGGATCATCATAAAATTATGTAAACCCAAAATAAGTAATTCTAGATTATTTATCATTACACCCTCCACCCATTTCACATCCTCTAGGTTATCTTCCAAGAACATAAACTTCATTCTACAACATAAACCAATTTCTTAACTACAAGAAGGTTTCCAAAGTATCTAATAACCATTTTAATAACAATAACAACATCAAATGATTCAAGAACATTAAATAGAAGAAAAGATCATAATAACCCCCTTTCAAGTCATTAACCTATTACTCCCATTATATCCTCATTCCTTCAATTTAAACCCTCATCTCCTAACTAAAATCATTTAAATCTTGAATAATCATCTTACTCAAATAGCCATATTAAAAATACACTATACTTTTTTTTTCATAAAACATTCATTTACAAATAAAATGTGCAATATTTAGAAAGAAGTCATAATAACTTACTTTAGGATTTTTGGGATGAAAAGATGATCTTCTTAGCTTGATTAATTCCTCTAGATGATCCAACCTCAAAAATGCCCTTGGACTTGAAAATGGTGGAGAAATAAACTATCTATATGACTTGGGAAGAGGAGGCTTCAATGGAGCTTTCCATGGAGTTTTTGCTAGGGAAAGGAAGTATGAAGAATGAAGGAGTATGGAGGAAGGAGGGAGAGTAAGGGGAAAGGTATGGGAGGTATGGGGGTCCTTGTACTAGGAGGTAAGAGTGGAGGATTTTAAGGGATTTGGTTCCCTTCCCTAAATTATTCATCCAAGGCTTTCACCCTAAATAAATGAAAGCCTCTTTTTATTCCCCTTTATTTATTTTACCCAATATAACCTCCTCTTACTCTTTATCTATTTTCTACTTTTATTATTTTCCCCTAGAACATTATTTTACTTCCTTATCATTTTATCCTAATATAAGAAATCAAGTATATAAAAATGGACACATAATATTAACAATAATATTAAAAGCACACAATATGATATTAAAATTAGTGCCTAGGGTTAGGGTCGTTACACGTGCTCGGGTAGAGAGGGCACTTATTGACACGGGCTTGATAGAGGCTCCAGTGAGGATACCGGAGATCGGGATGAGGGAGACTGATATCTTGGAGAAGAAGAGAAAGAACACTCGACGGGGTCGAGGTAAATGGAAGAAGACCAAAGAAGACATCAGTGAATGACGACTGACAGATCTTTTCTTAGGATTCCCTTATTGCCATTTTGCAAACACGGTAGTTTTATTAGGCATTTTATTGTATTTTAGATCTTTGTAGCAGGTTAGCAGAGTCAAGAGTAGACCGTGCTTGAACTCATCAAGAAGTTTTTAACTTGTAATGAACAAAAGATATTATCTTAGAAATTAATCAAGACACAATTTCATGGAAACTTCGAATGTCTTATTGAGTAGGACCCATTTTATGGAAACTGGAATACCCTTTATTTATTTATTGTTTAGGACGCATCTCATGGAAACTTAATCGCCCTTTTTATTATTTAGACCGAACCATAAATGGCTGCCTACGTTCCCCTTTTACAAGAAAGACTAAGGGGCTCAGGTCTTCGTAGTTCATTCTGGTGAACTCTTCTTTCTATTTTTTTTTTCATGTGCAACCCTGTTTTTTGCCTAGACCACCCTTTTTGGGTTTTCAGCCTAGCTGGATATTACTCTTTTTGCACTAATATATTTTTTTCTTTTTTTTTATTTCTTAGACATAGTACCTTCGGAGCTTATCACCGTTGACTGGGTGGACAAAGGGATTGCCGTCCAGGTCTGCAAGCTTCATGGCTCCTCCCGATAGTATCTTCTGCACCACATACGGGCCGATCCAAACGGGTTCCCATTTTCCCAGGGGGTTGTCTCTGGTAGGGGGCATTACTTTCAAAGACTAAGTCACCCTCTTTGATGTCCCGGCCTTGACCTTTTGTCACATGCTCTAGCCATTCGCCTCTGATAGGCTCGGGTATGCTCCATGGCTTTAAGCCTTCTTTCGTCGAGCAGTGGCCAACTCATCATGCCGGCTACGCAACCATTCTACTTCGTTGATACTGTTTTCCAGAGGACCCTTAATGACGGGATTTCCAACTCCACCGGTAACACCGCTTCCATCCCGTAAGTTAGGGCAAAAGGAGTTTCTCCCGTGGCCGTTCTCGACAGACGCTCAGAGCCCCAGCAGTGCTAGGTGCAGCGGCCAATCACGACCACGGGTGGCCATTTTTCTCGGATGATCCGTTCGAGCGTCTTATTAGCAGCTTCCACGGTTCCATTAGTCTGAGGTCCGTACAGGACGACTTGTGACGAGTGATCCCGAACTCGACAAAGAATCTACCACAGTCCCCTTCAAAGTGTGACCCATTATCGGAAATGATCTCATTGGGCACCCCATATCTACACATTATGTTTTCTTTGATAAACTGGGCCACCTTCTTGGAAGTGAGGACCTTGTAGGACTTGGCCTCTATCCACTTGGTGAAATAGTCGACTGCCACTAACACAAATTCATGCCCATTGCTTCTTGCCGGGGCTATCTTCCCTATCACGTCAATACCCCAAGTTGTGAACGGCCAAGGAGTCGTCATGCAGTACAGGTCATGAGGCGGGAGATGGTTGAGGTTGGCAAACCGTCGGCACTTGTCGCACGCTCGGACATGCCGGGACACGCCCGTCTCCATAGAAATCCAGAGTAACCCATTTTGAGGATTACTTGCATCGTGGCTCTAGCATTCATATGAGGACCGCAGGGACCATCGTGGACTTCAGTCATCAACTCTTTGGCCCTTTCTTGAGTGACGCACAAGAGGAGTGGTCCTTGATACCGCTTCTTGTACAGGTTGCCTCCTAGAATGACATAATGGGAGGCCAACCTTTTCAGGGCTTGCAAGCTCTTGGCTTTGACACCTTCTTTTGGCCGACCTTCTTCGTCTCTGAAAGCTGACTCTCCATCTTTGAGGAACCGGTAAATTTGATTGTACCACGGTTCCTTGATAGGCTCGGGTCCCTGTGTCTACTTCACAACAAAGTCAGCTTCTTTTCTACCCACTCTAAATGGTTTTATGGCTTTTCCCTTGGGGATCTCTACCAGTGAGGCTAAAGTAGCAAGGGCATCTGCGAATTTGTTCTTTTCCCTTGGCAAGTAGTGGAAAGTTACTTCTCTGAATTGTCCAGTCAACTCCTCTATATGGGCATGATACCGCTGAAGATTAGGGTCCACAGTCTTCCATTTGTTGGAGACCTGGTAGATGATCGTGGCCGAGTCTCCATAGACTTCGAGCTCCTTGACATTCCTTTCTAGGGCGGCCTCCAAACCAAGAATGCAGGCTTCGTACTCGGCAATATTGTTCGTGGCGTGGAAGTTCAATGAGGGCTATGGGTGTATGCTCATCTTTCAGATCGACCAGTAGTATCCCTACGCCATTTCCTCTTTTGTTAGCAGCTCCGTCAAAGAAAAGCTTCCATCGGTTTTCAGGCTCGACTACAAAGATCCCTTCATCTGGGAATTGGGGTTCAGGCCCACGGTCCTCATTACTGGGGAAGTTCGCCAGATGGTCTGACAATGCTTGGCCCTTGATGGCCTTTCTGGTCACATAGCTGATGTCGTACTCTGCTAAGAAGAAGGACCACTTTGCTAGACGCATCGAGAGAGAAGGCTTATCGAAGATGTACTTGATGGGGTCCATTTTCGAGACCAAATTCACAGGGTGGGCTTGCATATAATGCTTCAACTTGCCGACTACCCAGACCAGTCCGGCATAGGTCTTTTCACATGCGAAGTAATTGAGCTCACTTCCCTGCAGCTTCCGGCTGACAAAGTAAATGGCATTCTCTACCCGGGAGTCTTTCTTCTCCTGAGCAAGCATAGCCCCAACTGCCGTATCAGTGACAGTGAGATAGAGCAGAAGAGGTTTCTGTCTATGTGGGGGGCATAGTACTGGAGGATGTACTAAGTATGCTTTGATCTGGTCGAAGGCATCCTGGCATTCTTCGGTCCATTCAGTGTCTACATTCTTCTTCATGAGCTTGAAGATGGGCTCGCACATAGTGGTCAACTGATTGACGAAACGGCTGATGTATTGCAGTTTGCCCATAAAGCTCTTGACTTCTGTCTGGGTTCGAGGTGGCCTCATGTCCATAATGGCTCTGATCTTTCGGGGGTCGACTTCGATACCTCGCTCCGTGACCATATACCCAAGCACTTTTCCCCTTGTCACTCCGAAGGTGCATTTGGCAGGGTTTAGTCTCATGGAATGTTGTCTCAGCCTCTCAAAGAACTTTCGCAGGTCAACAAAGTGCTGCCCATCCTCGCCTTTGGAGTGGATTATCATGTCGTCTACGTAGACCTCAATCTCCTTGTGGATCATGTCATGGAAAAGCGTGGTTGCTGCCCTTTGATAAGTAGCCCCGGCGTTCTTGAGCCCAAATGGCATTACTATATAGCAGTAAGTTCCCCACGGTGTGGTGAAGGCTGACTTTTCTTGGTCTTCTTCGGCCATCTTGATCTGGTTGTAGCCTGCAAAACCATCAACGAAGGATTTGACTTCGTAGTTGGCAGTGGAGTCCACCAGGATGTCTATGTTTGGCAAGGGGTAGTCATCTTTGGGGCTGGCCTTGTTAAAATCCCTGAAATCCACACAGCAGCGCACCTTCCCATTGGCCTTGGTTACGGTCACAATATTGGACAACCATGTGTGATGATGTGCCCGATTTTTGAAATCAAACGGAGTCGCCACGCCGTTTTTGTTTTAAGGGCCAAAACTTTGAAAAATGCTCGGGATTAGAGATTTGGGTTCGGAGGTCACGTTACATGCCGGGAAGGACGTTAGTGTGCACCCGGAATGCCTCGTAAAATGAGTCTTCCAAGCTAAAAATCATTTGTGTGTGTGTGTGTGTGTTTTGGCCAAAATAAGTTGAAACTGAGGGAAGTAAAAATTGGAAATTCTTTATTAGACTTTGGACAGATCCCATGATTTTTGGTGTGATTTTTGGGTTGATTTTTGGTACTCAAAAGATTTTTGGAAGTTGAAAACCACCTCTGCCAGAATGAAAAAGGTAGTGGACACTTGATTTTGAAATGGATTTAAGGACTTTAAAACTTCATAATCTGAGAAAACTCAGAGAATGAAAGTTGTTCCAGACACCTCAAATAAGATTTTTGTGAAAGAATTTTCCATTTTGGAGAAGATTTGAGGACTCAAAACCTTCTGGAAATCTCAGATATGAGATCTGGACTTCCAGAGACTGGTGATCTGACCTTCAAAAGAAAATTTGGAAAATGGAGTTTTACTCATGGAAAAAATAAAGTAAAAATATGTCTTAGAAAATTGCTACTGGACAGCAACTTCTCAAGAAGGAAAATTTGATTTTAAAGGGGGTTTGTCATCCATGCTTGTCCCCATTTCCCTAGGTTTTGATTAGTGATCACTTGACATTTTAGTGGTAAATCAACTATATCAAACCATCCTTGGGGTACATTAGGACTAAGTACTTCATTTGCTTGGGAAGGGGAATTTTATCCTTTGAAAATGAGGAATTTTATCCTTTGAAAATGAGATTTGATGTATGAAGATGATTTTTAGGGTTTTGAAAATGTGTTTTCTTTGCAAGTAAGTAAGAACACTTTGAAAATAATGTTGATCCTTGTAGAATATCATCCATGGAGATGAACTTCCATGGTGATCTTATTGAATCTAAGACAAGAAGATGAATGAACTACATTTTGTAGCTTGAAAATGCATGCATGGATGAGAGATTTAGGGTAAGAAGAGGGAGGTTATACCTATCTTCTTTGTATTTTGGAGTTTTTGGCTTGAATGTAAGAGTGTTTGAGGCTTGAATATGAGAGTGTTTGAGTGAGTGTGATTTTGGTTGAATAGTTGAGAAAAAGGTGACAATTCTAGAGAATTCTCACTGTTTTCTCACTATTTTCGCCAAGGTGCAGTTGTGAAATGTGTTTTTTCTCCTTTTTTTCTGAGACTGAAGGCCTCAATTTATAGCCCTCTGAAATTGACAAACTCATCCGCGCGGATATGTCCTTCAGCGTGCATTGTTCATTAATTACAGCTTCAGGCTTTGGACACAAGGAATATTATTTTGAAAATTCAAATTAGGCAGCCAGTTTTTGTTCCAGCCATTTCTATTTTTGGTTTTTGACCATTTCTTTTGCTTTTTTGATTCTTTTCCTTGGTTTATCTTTTTTTGGCAATCCCTAATCTACCCTTACTTGGTTAGAAATGTTAGGAATGTTAGGAATTGTTAGAAATGTCATAACTTTCGTTAATTTTCTAACAAAAATACTAACAAGCTCAAATTGGAGCACTTACAGTAGCCCCTCGGCGACGGCGCTTTCGAAGGAAGCGGGGTCGTCGATAAGAGTAAGGCTCCATATTTGGCAGGATGATCAAGTGATCGAGTGGCTGAACCTATTTATTAGGCTACCTACGTATCCTTAAGAGGAATCAAGCCGGCCGTAGTTCGGGTCTTTGACCCTGGAGATGATGGCGTTTTAGGTGCCTCGAACCTGATGAGCGAGTTCTGCA
The DNA here is from genome assembly GCA_022495995.1 of Adenophora triphylla var. japonica. Classification (NCBI taxonomy): domain Eukaryota; kingdom Viridiplantae; phylum Streptophyta; class Magnoliopsida; order Asterales; family Campanulaceae; genus Adenophora; species Adenophora triphylla. The sequence continues at coordinate 119,762 of JAFEMH010003592.1, forward strand.
GTCGGTTGCTAGAGAGAAACTCTGCTGGGGATAAGAGATGACCATTTTGGTCTGATGGCTATCCGCTCTGTTGGGGATAAGAGATGACCATTTTCGGTCGGATGGCTGAAATTGTATATCCGCTCTGCTGGGGATAGAATGACCTTTTTCGGTCGGATGGCTATCCGCTCTTGCTGGGGATAGGAATGACCATTTTCGGTCGAATGGCTGAAATTGTATATCCGCTCTGCTGGGGATAGAATGACCTTTTTTGGTCGGATGGCTATCCGCTCTTGCTGGGGATAGGAATGACCATTTTCGGTCGGATGGCTATCCGCTCTACTGGGGATAGGAATGACCATTTTCGGTCGAATGGCTGAACCTAATGATAGGCTACCTACGTATCCTTAAGAGGAATCAAGCTAGTCGTAGTTCGGGTCTTTGACCCTGGAGATGACTATTTTGAGGTGTCAACCTGGAGATGATGGCATTTTAGGTGCCTCGAATCTTGATGATGGCGTTTTAGGTGCCTCGGACCTTGATGATGGCATTTTAGGTGCCTCGAACCTTGATGATGGCGTTTTAGGTGCCTCGAACCTTGATGATGATGGCGTTTTAGGTGCCTCGAACCTTGACGATGATGGCTTTTTAGGTGCCTCGGACCTTGACGATGATGGCTTTTTAGGTGCCTCGGACCTTAATTTGAAATGGCCTTTCGGTGGACTTTGTCTGCTGCCGAAGGAAGGGGTGACCGTTTTGGTCGGGGGGCTGGACCTAATGATAGGCTACCTACGTATCCCTAGTGGGAATCAAGCCCTTTCGTAGTTCGAGATTTACTCGAGATTCCGTTGGCTTTTGCGATTTCGTTAACTTTGCTGGGGATTTTGTTAGCCTTCACTGGGGGAAAATCAGACGTATTCGTCGGGGAAATCGGTCTTATGTTTTACTGCCGGGGAATGATTTTGATGAAAGATACGGGATCTCGTTATCTTTCTCAGGGAGATCGGTCTTACGTTTTACTGCCGGGGAATGATTTTGATGAAAGATACGGGATTCCGTTATCTTTCTCGGGGAAATTGGACTTACGTTTGACTGTCGTTGGTGATTTTGATGAAAGAAACGGGATTCCGTTATCTTTCTCGAAGAAATCGGACTTACGTTTGACTGCCATGGAATGATTTTGATGAAAGATACGGGATCCCGTTATCTTCCTCGGGGAGATCGGTCTTACGTTTTACTGCCGTTTGATGATTTTGATGAAAGATACGGGATTTCGTTATCTTTCTCGGGGAAATCGGTCTTACGTTTGACTGCCGTCGATGATTTTGATGAAAGATACGGGATCTCGTTATCTTTCTCGGGGAGATCGGACTTACGTTTGACTGCCGTGGAATGATTTTGATGAAAGATACGGGATCTCGTCATCTTTCTCGGGGAGATCGGACTTACGTTTTACTGCCGGGGAATGATTTTGATGAAAGATACGGGATCCCGTTATCATCCTCGGGGAGATCGGTCTTACGTTTGACTGCCGGGGAATGATTTTGATGAAAGATACGGGATTCCGTTATCTTTCTCGGAGAGATCGGTCTTACGTTTGACTGCCGTGGAATGATTTTGATGAAAGATACGGGATCCCGTTATCTTCCTCGGGGAGATCGGACTTACGTTTGACTGCCGTTGATGATTTTCTTGAAAGGGGGTTGACTTTGGTTCACTTTGGTTAAGTTGAGGACTAAACTGCAGAGTCCTGGATTTTTAAAGGACAAAAGGGTCTTTTTGACCCTTACAAGCCCATCCGCGCGGATAGGGTTGAATTCCCAGGCTGTTTTAAATGAGGGCCGCCCCCTCCCTTCTTCTTCCTCACCAGTTTTCTGCAAATTACGAGGAGAGACGAGGGAGAAACCATTGAAGGCCAAAAAAGCTTCGAAAATCCTCCGTTTTCTTTGATTTTTCGAGCAATGGAACACGCGGGAGTAGCCATTCAAGGCCAAGGACGTGGTCCGGTAGCGGAGAGGCGATTGGAGCTTGTCCGAATGAGGAGGCACTATTCTCTTTCGCAATCGATTGCGGAGGAGCATTACCCCGATGTGTGGCAGCATTGGGCCACTGATCCGAGTCTTCGCACGGTATACTTCGAATCCTCTTGATCCCTTTGTTGATTTTTTGTTTGAAGTTGATTTTTTTGGTGATTTTTGATTTTTTTTTTTGAATTTCGAATAATTGATGTTCTTGGCCTTGGATTTTGATTTTGATGCTTTGCATGTTGTAATGAATTTGTGGGTAACCCAAATGTGCATTTTGTTTGAAAAAAGAATTGGCATTTTGCCATTTTTTTTTTGTATCCGAAAATTTCAATGAAAAATTCGAAAATTATGACTTGAATTTCGAAAAATTGTGTTCTTGACACTGAAATTGGATTTTTGATGTTGTGCATTTTGCAATGAGTATATGGGTAATGCATTTTACTTGAAAAAAGAATGGGCATTTTTGCCAAAATTTTTTGTGAAATATGAGACTATGAAAATTTTCCCGGAATTGGGACGGACTTTTTTTTTTTGTTGCAATGCATGCTCTTTTTTTTTTTTGTAAAAAGTATGATGATGAATTTTTTTTGCAATGAGATGATGATTCATCTATGCATGTTATTTTATGAAAATGGGACGGAGTTTTGCTTGTGTTGACTCCTTGTGTGAATGTATGAATGTAGGATTTTTTTTTTTTTGAAAAATGGGACGGAGTTTTTGCTTCCGTTGACTCCTTGTATGATTTTTTTTTTTATGTATGAATGAATGTTGATTGGGATTTGGTGAAAACTGCTTTCTCTTGTGCAAGAAAAATGGGGCTAGGTTCATTGCATGCTGTTATGCTGTCGAATTTTCTTCAAAACTTTGCGTTGCATGATGCATGTATATGCTTTCTTTTATTTAAATGCAATTTTTTTTTTGACATTTTCTCTTTTTTTTTTATTGCAGGGCGGAAACAACTACGTGACGGAGCAGCTGAATAAGATGAAGACTCGAGGATCAGTGGAGTCTGTAGTTGACCTGTGGGACCGACTTCCGATTGCGGGCCGAGGAGCTTTGATGAGTCCGAGACAGATTGTTGTTGAGACCGGGCTATACGAGTTCATTGAGTGCTTGAGGGGGTTGGTTAAGTTCCCTAAGAGCAAGGGCCTGATGTTTGCTTTGGCGCAGCATTGGTGGGATGCGACCCACACATTTCACTTCTTCTGGGGCGAGGCTACGGTTACGTCTTCCGACTACACTGCGATCACGGGTCTGTCCTTCAATGGACGCAGCATTGAGTGGCGGGACGGCTACAGTGACGTGGACCTGCAGGCTCTTCTGGGCTTTACCCCCATTCCCAAAAAGGGGATGGGGATGGAGTATGCCGTGGTTTATGGGAAGATTGTGGAGATCATCGGGAGGATAGGCGCTGAGCAGATTGCTAGGGCCTTTTTATGGTTTGCTTTTTCGAGCACTCTTTTTGGACACGCCGAGGGGACGGCGGTGTTTGCTTTGCTGAGGAGTTTGGAGGATGTGGGGATGGCTGGAGAGGTCTCTTGGGGAGAGGCCGGGCTGGCAGAGCTTTACTTTGCTCTTGATAGATACAGCCGAAAGGCTATGAGCTCCTTCGACTGCTTCGAGTTTGCTCTGGAGGTATAAGCTTTCTTTTTCTGCTTTCCCTTTTCCTTTAAGCACGCATTCTTTTCCGCACTTAATCGACTTTATCTTTCGCAGGCATGGTTTTGTGAGTTCTTCCACGTCACGATGTGGCGGCAGCCGGCGGAGTATATCGGGGCATATCCGGCCATGCGCTCCTGGTCCAAGCATGCCCGAGAGAAGAAAGGTTCTAGGGGGCGCACGACCCTCAGGTACTCGGATTGCCTTCCTTTGACGAGGGCTGAGACGGATGAGGAGATGATATTCTATCCCTGGGATCGTTTCGATGTGGCGCAGCTGAAGGGCGCTGAGATTTGGACCGTGCAGCGGAGGATTTTGAGGGGCTTGACTTGCGACGCCTATTATCTGGGGGAGAGGGTGACGCGCCAGCATGGCGTGAATTCGCCTTTGATGACACCGGTGGAGCCTCCCGCCGACATGATGCACCCTAGTGAGAGATCTGTGACCTGGGATGATTACCGGGGCGGCCAGCACTTCTCGGCATTCGTGGCGATTGAGCCATATCCAGTATTTGTCTTAAGGAGGCTGAGGACGCCCCAGGTTCTGGATAGAGAGGGGTTAGGGGTTCCGCGGTACCCTCGGACGGACTTTTCATATGTCCAGGATGGGGTCCGATTGAGGGTGCAGATCCCTCAGCCTGAGCGGCTTCCACGAGCTTTTCGACCTCGTCCGGGTATGAAGGTACGGCTTTTCCTTCCCACCTCTTTTTTTGCTTCTGTCTTTTCTTTTCTTTCCTGTCATCATTTTTTTGCTTCAACCGTTTCTGACGCTTTTGCTTTCGTGCAGTTTCCGGAGGTGGTCGTGGAGAAGCTGACGAAGCAGGTGATCGGGGCTAAGAGATTCATCAGGAGGATGGTGGCTTGTGGAGCCCCTCGGGCTAGAGCGAGGCGACCATATCCGGCGCCTGTCAGGCGGGAGGCTTCCCCTATTCCTTCAGAGACTTCCTTCGAGACTCCTCTTTCTCCTCTCCTTGATCCTCGCGTGGTACTACCTTCGGACCACGTCATTCTCGGAGATCCTTACGGGCAGGGACATGTCTGGCAGCATGGTGGATCTTCTTCGCATGTCCAGGAGTCTGACGCCTTCACCTTCGGATATGATTTCTTTGCGGATCTTGGCTTGCCGTACCAGAGCGTGCCGGTTGGTCCTGACGAGCCTTCTTCCGGGGACGAGGACAATGATTCTGAGCCTGAGATTTTCATGGCTACAGAGGAGGCGGGCCCGAGCCGCAAGAGGGACCGGGGGAAGGGCCCAGCCACCGAGGACTCTGACTGACGATCCTTCGAGACTGATTTTTTTGAGATTGATTTCTGAGATTGAGATTGTATTTAGACATATACAGTTTATTTTTATGCACATTTTTTTTTTGCTTTTCTTCTTTTTTTTTTGCTTTTTTTTTTTTGAAATGTAATAATCTAGGATTATTGTTTTTTTTTTGAATGCAATGCTGTATGAATGCAATGTTGCACGAGCCTAGGTTTTTTGGCGAAGGTGTAGATGTTTGGTGTATGAACTGGTTTGGAGAGGCTTTGGCTGGGACAAAATATTCCTTTGGTACAGCAGTTTGGACTGTTGCAAAGATTTTTTTTTAGGGGACAAACATATCCGCGCGGACAGGACCTGCATCTGACATTGTCCTTTAATTTTGCTTCAAATCTGGTCTTACTTTATTTCAAATTCAAATACCTTCTTTAACCACCAGTTCAAACAGCCATTTTCGGGGAGAAGGAGAGAAAAACCATGGAGAGAATTGTGAGCATGAGAAATCCACCCAAATTATCCCAAAATTCTCAAATGCAATTCTTCACCAAGTTTAAAGAGTGGTCTCGGGAGATTATGCATGAGAGGAGGTCATTCTTTGAAGAAAGGTACAAGGTGAAGTGCTTGTGGTCCCTCAAAGAATTGGTTCCGGATTACGACCTCTTGAGAGCTTCTTCATCATTTTGGGATACTAGAAGGCATGTTTTTTGCTTTTCTTACAACGAGGTTGTTCCGACTGTGGAAGAATTTCGGGCTTTGCTTGGCGGTCCGGAGGTGGAAGAGATTGCGGTTCCTTTGCCCGGAGGGGCCTCTTTTGTTGATAGATTGTGCAACCTTCTTCATCTTTCCCCGGAGGAAGCACAAGGTATGATCTGTAGTCCCGATCACTTTGATATTTCCGGTCTCCCTGATAGATTTAGGGGCTTAGGCTTGCTTGACGATGCCTATTGGGATGCCTTTGCACTTTGCATGTTCGGGACCTTGATCATGGTCTATTCTTTTGGGATCTGTCATCGGTCCCTGCTGGATGTGGTCGTTCATTGTCGTTTGGGCAGAGATGTTGTACCTCTGATCCTGGGGGAAACTTTTCATGCTCTCGATAGGCTGGCTACTGGGAGACGATATATGCACGGGGGCATCCCGTTCCTCTTGACTCTGTGGCTGATGGAGCGCTTGGGGATTCTTCGGGAAACTCCTGATATGATCAAGCCTTGGACATTCGCCAGGAGAGGGGTCAGAGATTTTGATGATCAGGGCTCATGGGAGCGTTGGATGGCTGGTCGCCAGACAGAAGATATCAGATGGTCAGTACCTTGTTGGCGGGTGGAGACTCGCAGAGTACTTCAGGACGGGTCTCATGTGGTCATGCTTCCGGGGCTTTCTCAGTCCAATTTTTACATTCCGGCTTTAGTTCTGAGACAGTTCGGCCTGGAGCAGGTTCCTTTGGAGGATTTTGATGATATAGCCACCAGGGTGGTGGCTCCTGTTTCTATGGATGATCTTTCGGTGTTTTCCTTTCTTTCCCGAGCATGGAGGTATGACGTCTTTCCTCCTCGGGTTATCCTCAGGCGTCCGAGACCTGTGTTCTTAACCACTTGGTACCTGGATTGGTACGAGAGGCATTTTGGAGAGACTCAGATGGCTATTTTGAGACGGCGTGAGGCCATTGTGGGTGCGGAGGACCTGACAGTTTCCGAGAGGAGGAGGGCCGAGGCGAGGGCCAACCCTCATGACAGGAGCGGAGATGTTGTGACCGACTATGAGGCTTATGTCAAGAGGCAGGAGAGGAGGACTCCTATGCTACCAGCCCGGCTACAGGAGATGAGAGATGATGCTAGGGCTACCAAGGCCCTGACAGAGGCTGGTCTGATAGATCCTGTTCCTATACCAGAGCTCGGTAGGAGGAAGACCGACATTTTTCCTGTTCAGAAGAAGAAGACTCGAAGGGGGAAGAAGAGGGGGGATGCCAGTACGAGCAGTTTAGAGTGACCTCGAGTTTTCTGAGTATCGCTTTCTTGCCGTAGCAGACACATTAGTTTGATTATGTATTTTAGTTTCTTTTAGCAGGCTGCCGGTTGTAGGAATGAACCGGGCTTAGACTCATCAAAAAGTTTTTAACTTGTAATGAATATTTGAATTGCTTCAGAGTTTTTCGAGACGCTTTCATGGTCTGATCAGTGTATTGATGTCAGATTTTGACTTTTATTTGTGCTTTAGACCGAACCGTTTTCGGCTGCCTACGTTCCCCTCATTTTGAGGAGCTCAGGTCTTCGTAGTTCAACCTGTTTTTTTTTGTTTGTTTTTTTGTTTGTTTTTTTTGGTGCAACCCTGTTTTTTACCTAGGCCGCCCTTTTCGGGTTTTCAACCTAGTTGGGTATTACTCTTTTAGCACTCTTTGTCTTTTTTTTTTTCGATTTTTTTTTGACTCAGTGTTTTTACGCGTAGTATCTGCGCAGCTTGTCACCATTCACTGGGTGTACAAAGGGATTTCCGTCGAGGTCTGCAAGTTGCATGGCTCCCCCGGAGAAGATCTTTTGGACGACGTATGGCCCGACCCAAACAGGCTCCCATTTGCCAAGAGGGTTGACACGGACCGGGGGCTTTTCTTTCAAAACGAGATCACCTTCTCGGATCTCCCGATGCTTTACTTTCTTGTCGAAGGCTCTGGCCATTCTTCCTTGGTATGCCCGGATATGTTCCATTGCTTTCAATCGACGCTCATCTAGTAGGGCCAATTCATCATGGCGACTTTGGAGCCATTCGACCTCATTGATCTGACTTTCCAAGAAGACACCTGAGCGAGGGGATTTCTAGCTCGATTGGGAGTACGGCCTCCATTCCGTAGGTGAGGGCAAATGGTGTCTCCCCGCTTGCCGTTCGACCGATGTCTCCGTAGCCCCCAGAGTGCCAGTGTAGCTTCTCGGGCCAATCTCGCCTCGGACGGCCATTTTCCGGATGATGTTTTCCAAAGTCTTGTTTGTCGCCTCGACGGCTCCGTTGGTTTGGGGCCCGTAGGGAGATGACTTGTGACGGGTTATTCGGAATTCTGCCGGCACTGTCGCATTCCCCTTCGAAGTGGGATCCATTATCTGAGATGATTTCGGCTGGCAACCCGTATCTGCATATGATGTTCTCTTTGATGAAGAGGGCTACTTTCTTTGAGTTGAGGATCTTGTAGAATTTTGTAAGGCATCCTTTCCAGTTCCTTCGAAGAAATCACCAATCTGCGTCTCTTTAGGCTCTTCCGCAGTTCCCAGATTCACACTTGTCAAAATCTCTTCGGCAGCTTGGGCTCGATTTTCCTTTTTTTTGAACAACCTGCTTAAATATTTTTTTTTGTTTGATTTTTTTTTGTTTAATGTGTCTGCTTCTTTATCTAATGAATTATTATCAAATGTTTTTTTATTAATTAATTCATCATTAGTTAAAGTGGCAATCAAGGGATACTCAGAAAGGTTCGTCATTTCATTAGGAACGAAAGGGAGTACAGCGTTTGCTACAGACTCGCAGTCTTCAGGCGTAAGGCCATCGGAGGAACCTAGAGACTCGACCTTAACAATGAGAGACTCGGAGGACTCTTCCTAGGTTGACACAAAGGGACGGGAGACCAATCCAGGCTTGGTGATCATTTCTTCTTTGGTCGCGGACGGGCCTGAGAGAGTTTCCCAATTCTTTAGCGGCATTGCTGTCAGTGATCTCATGACTCGGTGGCCGTCTCGTTTCGTTCTCCTCCCTCGATCATTGCTACCATTTCTTTGACCGAAATGAAATCAATCGTGTCCGGCACTGGATCTCTTCCCCGAATAATCGTTGCATAATCGGACCATCCCAATCATCTGAAAAGACTTCTGTGGCTTTGGCTTTCGGCATGGTCAATTCAAACTCAGGTTTCGGACCTTCCTGGGCAGTAGGAATTGTGGTTGTGAGCTTCTCGAACTGTTCCACTAGGCTTGGCACGCCTTTGAAGGTGTACTCACTTCTCATGGTAGTGGTAGTCCCAGGTATCTTTGGTAGGTCCAGAAACATTCTACGGACCGGGTTAGCTTTGGCTCCCCTGAACTTGTTAAGGCTATCCTGTAGCTTCAGCCACCCTTCTGTAGGAGTGGGCTCTGTGATGTTACCCAGCTGTGTGGGACCCTTTACAAAGTAGTCAGCCAAATTAGGACTGAAAGGGAGAGATTTAGGGTCATCGACCGGGACCCTTCCTGTGGCAGCTTCAAATCTTTTTCCTTTTGCAGTGTCCACTGAGGAGGCCTCATATCCTGCATCGTGGCGAGTTTTCTGTCCTTTCACCTCGATGAGTTTGTGAGTTCCTTGTTGGTGCTTCCCCAGACCGAGGCCAGGTAGATAGCTCATCTTTCTCATCATTTTCAAGACCGGAGGGATTTTATCCCGGGTGATTGTCAGATCTATGTTGCACACTTGGGCTTTGGGAGGCTCGACGGTGAAGCCCATTAGCATGAGACCTTCCTCTTCATGTTTGATTTCCAGAATAGGTATTCCACCTATATCCGTGCCCTCCAAGGTGACTAAATACCCATAAATGGTTGTCAGGTCCCCATTCGAGACGAACTTCACACACTGGTGGAAGCTTGAGGCGACCCCCTTGACCTGGTGCAGCCAAGGTCTTCCCAATAAGGCATTAAAAGTGATCGGGATGTCAATAACCTGGAATTCCACAGGTATCAATTTCTGTCCAAACCAGAGGTCCAAGGTAGCAACTCCAAGGACTGCTCGAGATGTCGAGTCGTAAGCTTTGACTGTGAGGGAGGAAGGTTTTAAGTCCGTGGACTTGATGTAAAGCAGGCTCATGATCTTTGCCGGAAGAATATTCATTCCGGACCCATTATCAACCAGGACCCGAGGAAGGCGTCGTTCATCCAATTGGACCGTGATGAAGAGAGGTTCGTTATGATCAGCCCCAAATTGAGGGAGGTCGAGATCTGTGAAAGTGATTATGTTCTCGTAGTGGATGTTTCCAATCAGCTGTACCACATCATTGGGAGTAGCATCAATAGGGACCAAGGTGCGGGCCTGGGCTTTCTTCCAGCTTTAGCTTGTGGGGATAGGATGAGGTGAGCGGGGACCATAGAGAGATGTTGGCCTCGTGTTTGCTTCAACCGGGTGAGCACGGGATCCTCTTTTCCGGGTCGAGCTTCGGCCGTCTTAGCATAGGGGGCGGTTCTCCCTGTGTGCTTGATCTCGTGGCCTTCTTATCTCGCCTTAGGATTCCCTTGGAAGATTTGCCCGAATCGGGTCAACAGTTAACTTCCTCATCGCTGCTTCTCGACTAGATTTCTTCAACGCCGCTAAGGTCAACTGGGAGCCTTTTGGCTATCGGCCACTGGTTCTGACGGAGTCTAGCAACGGTGAGGGGCTGAGCTGTACTAGCCCCTTCCTGGGCGGCCCTTATAACTGCTTCCCAAGTCACAGGCTTTTGAGTCTGGGGTTGTGTTGTTGCCCCTTGGATGGCCCACAGAGCTAGGGCGTCCTCCGATTCGCTCCCATAGTCTGCCTTGCTCATAGTTATCATGCAACAAGAGTCGCTATTGTCGGGGCTCGACGGCTTTTCGATCTCACCCCGGTATAGTGCAACCATTCTGGTTCCTTTCTGTAATACTCAGAGTTGGAGATGATTATAGCACTTTGTGTGGGAGGTGCATCCGATATCATGTCGGTTTCCAGGACTTCTCTGAGAGCTGACATACATTCGGGGAAGGTGACCTCTTCTTGGGTAACTTTGACAAGGAGTGTTACTTTGTTCTGGGGAGGATTTGATCTAACCATGGTTATTTTCTCATTTGGACGGATGGGAGTTAGTTTCCCTCTATCTATCAGATCTTCGACTATCAGCCTGGATCGGACGCCTGAAAACCCTTTCCCCAAAGCATGGTAGGCAGTGTTGAATTCTAAGACATCCACGTGCTCAGACCCAGGAAACTTCATGGCCTTCATGTCCTCTGTTTCATATTCGTCTTCCGAAGTGTCTGTCTTATGGCTATCAGCCTCCATTTCATCATACATCTTTTTTCTTTCACCCTTGCAAGTAGGGCAACCACAAGTGAAGGATAGGCAACGTTCCCCCTCGGAGTTCGATGTAGCAGCTCGATAGATCTGGGTCCAAATAAGGAGCACCCGGGGTCCATTGTCGGGTACTGGAGCAATTAGGAAGGCGTCATGTGGATCCATAGGTATGAAAGCCACTGGGGAGACGTTTAGGTCAATAACCCTTTTTAGTGATTGCAGGCACTCGCTGTGCTCAAGTGGCCCGGTTGTGACCCTTACGGTTGTTATGCCATCCGTTCTCGGGAAAGAAGAAAAAGATCCGATGACGTTTACGAATTCCTCATCTTCTGGTCGTTGAAACCCTCCGTTCTCGACCAGTGCTTCGATAAACCCTTTCCATTCACCAGTCAGGTTCTTATAGGGAACATTGTGTTCTAGGATTTCGGATATGTACGGATCTGGGCGCGGGCTTTGTTGTCCCTCATCCTCTGAAGTATCCGGACACTGACCACAAGTGCATCTTACGAGGTGCAGCTCTCGGGGGCCCATCCCTACTGGCATTTGACTTGCATTTTCCGGTGGTCCTTCATCGTCGCTTGCTGACAACCAACCATTGTGTCTGGCTCCCATGGGCTCATTTCTGGCATGATTGTTCCAGATTGATTCCGGATCTGGGGCCTCAGTTGACTCTTCGCTCTCGTCATCATCATCGTCACTGCTGTCATCGGAATCATCTTCCCATACTACCGGGATTTCGGCTGAGAGGGAATGCCGTTCAAACCCGTTAGGGGAATATGGGTGCGTGCAACCGCAGAAATTGTCATATGCTCCCATTCCTGGAAGTGGTAATTGTGACTCAGCTTCTCCTCCCAGAAACTGCGGGGGAAGAGTGAGAGGGGGTGGCACGTATTTGACACCAGGTAGAATGTAGAAGGATTCTTCCTCCTCTGATTCTTCAGTTTCATTGCCTTTGGGATCGTATTCGACTTCTCCAATAGCCAATTTGCAGAAGTGTACTAGCTCCAGATGTTCTTCGGCTTCTTTGCTGATAAGCCCCAGTACAGGCGCCCGCCTGAAGCTTTCTTGTTCAATCTTTCTTGACTGCTCTAACCATCTTGTGTAAATGGTTCTCTCATGTTTTGACCGGAACAGCCCCAGTTCTTCGGTATTGGCCTTCCCTTCATCCGAGAAATAGCGGGCCTCATATTTTTGCAGGAAATCTCTGACATGAGACCAAGGTGGGTTGATTCGTTCAATATCCTCAAGGCCGAGGGGGAATCCGAACTCAGGATCCTCGACGAGGTTGGCCACGGGTATTTGGGGACCTTCATCAGCATCTTCCCGGGCATGCGAAGGTTCTCTGCATTCAATCATGTTTACCTGATTATGGTTCCTTGGAAGAGGATTTTTGACTGTATTAGGCCCCTCGGGGCCTTCCAACTTTCCTTGCTCTATCAGCCCCTAGATTGCCTTTTTCAGAGTAAAGCAGTTATCTGTTAGATGTCCATGGGCTTGATGAAAAGCACAATACTTTGAGGTATCCACAGGAGCGTTTGGATTCCTGGGTTGGAAATTCTCTAAAGGCCGCAGCAAGCCTTCTTTCACCAGTCCCCTAAAGATGTCGTTCAGAGGCATTCCAAAGTTTTCGAGGTTCATGACCCGTGGCCTGGGCTCGACTGGTTTTCTGGGAGCGAAAGGAGTTGTGTTATTACATTCCTGTCCTGCATAGTTAATCATCTCTTTGCCTTTAGCAGGAGCAGGGGCATTGTTTGAAGGAGGAGCCCGATATCTGTAAGGTGTGCAAAGAAATGGTTGCCGATTGTAAGCCTTTTCAAACTTAGCCGCGGAGTTAACCATGGCCCGTAAGTCTCGAGTACGGGAAGTGACCGAGGGAGGCTCTCGCATGTGGTTTCGTGCATGACCGGAAGATGTCCAGCTTGTTCCTCTTCGGAAGGAGGGATGGCCATTTCGCCGAGTTTCGTATTCCACCGCTTGTAAAAGTCCCCAACATACTCATCGGACGCCGCACCGTTGTTTGTAGGTCAACCCTATTTGTTTCCCACTCCAAGTTGGCCTTATATTTCTCTCGTGAAGGCATTGGTAATCTGGTCCCATCTAGCCCTGGCTTCGTGTTTCAAACGGAAGAACCACTTTAAGGCACCGGATTTCAAAGATAGATCAAATAGTCACCAACCGCCGATTGGTGCATCCTTTGGCCTTCATCGCCAAGGTATATGTGTCCAAATGGGTTTTCGGGCCTGCGGTACCATCAAAGAGGTCTATATTTGGCATAACAAATTTGTGAGGCAGGGAACAATGGAGTTCCGGGTGCAGTAGGCCGGAAAGCGGACTTCTTGGCGATCAATTCGGCGATCTGCGCTTTCATTTCCTTGTGTTGTTCCATGAACCAGGCCAGATGAGGGTCTTGTGGTGGAACCATGGCATTCAAGCTAGTGGCTGAGCTAGAGAGAGGAGCTACCACTGGCGGCAGACTGGTGGAGGGAATGGCCGATCCGGGGACGTAGGTGAAAACCTGTCCTTGGCCCAAATTGCCCGGGGGAGCATGAGTAGGAGCCTGGGCGAAGGGATAGAACCTTGCGGCCTGCTGTTGATTTTCAACTGGCAAAGTAGGGTGAGGAAGCCCCGATGTAGCTTGATAGCTTGGATTTCCGGAGTGAGGCCCATAAGTAGGCTTAGGTGCAGGCTGCTGTCCCTGATTGTTGAATTGCATGGCTGGCTGAGGCGATGGTGTATAACCCGGGGGGTACTGCGGTCCTGGTGATTCTGATGAAACTGGGATGGAGGTTTGGTAACCCATCGAACCCTGAGTGAGAAACGGGTTTGTGAAAGCTGTGGGAGGAGCAAATGAGCTAACATCATTACGAGGAGGGGCTCACGCTGAGGCATGCCGAACCGTTGTTGTGGCCCTTTGAACTTCTTTGTGAAGGTCCTGGATTGATCGGTTCCGAACTGAGGCGGGATCCCAATTAGCTGCGGCATTCCGAGATAACCCCAACCATGAGAAGACATTCCGTACTGATTTTTCCCCCACTGATTTGTGCCGTCGGGCTGCATGGACCCAGTGATCTCGTGGTTGGGGAGCCGGGCCGACCCGAAGACCGAGGAGCATGGGTTCTCGTAGTGGTACCATAGGAGGTGGGTGGTGGCATCCTGGAGTAATCGTGGCGACCGAGAGTGGGATTGGCATCCTCGTCTTCTTCCACGGTGAAGGTGCCATCGAGATTGAGGCCGGCGGCCAAACCGTGGCTCTTGATAGCCTCCATAAGGCTATTCACCGTGCTTCTGTCGTAACCTCATCTGTTCTGCTAACTGATTCCACTGTTGTTCTGTCTGAGGGGTCCCGGGAGGCGGAGTGACGTTATCCCCATCATTACCGGCTGATGCAGACATTCTGAAACCCGGAGTCGGAATAAACGGTGAAGCTGATGACGCGCTTGACTCTTCCCAACTGATCAAACGGTGACCCGGTGTCCGGAACCAACCTTTGTGAGGAGCTATGGGGGAAAGACACGAGGGTTCAGATGTCTGGGAATTGAAGGAGGGTAAGTGTTTGGGCTTTGGGCTCATGCAACATGCGGTTATTTGTTCCTGTTTACTTAAAACATGTTTTATTAACCTAATCGGTTGGAAAAGATTGCTCTTCTTTTTCGCAAACTACTCTGGATCCTGGATCAGTGGGCCCCGTCACTACGTCTATAAGCCCCTCGTATTCCACCTGTACTTCGACCTCCCAGGGTGGACAGCCCCGGGCGAGGGTCCTATAGGGCAAGCGGGTCCCACCGACCGAAAAATGAAAACGATCCTACAAGTCTGGCGGGTAATCGAGTCTTAACGAGCATTCGATATAAATTACAGACAAAGCTGACGTCAAAGTCAAGATCATGTCCGAGGGCTCGACAAAAAGTCGGCATGATTTGGACTGATGAATGTCCACAATTGATCTTGACTTGTCATCAGTTAGGCCGTAATTAGGCATGGAATAATCATTAATCCTTGATGACTCAGTGTCATGCTGGGAGTCAGTGTATAATTTGTGCCAGTCAGAGCCAAAGTCAAGGCGCCAGTCAATATCTTGGTCAAAGTCTGCGGCGGAAAACCGGCATGACTTCGACTGATTAGGGTCCCCGAAAGATATTGAGTCAGTATGCCGACAAAGGCTTGAAAGGAAAGGTCTATACACAGACTGGGCATGACACAGACCAAACTAAAAACCAACCGGGTCTCGGACAAAGTGTGTCACGGACAAGTGCATGGTCGACACGAGGCTCCATGGGATGTTTGGGTAGTCCTGTGCTTGCACCGAGAGGCGTAATAAGACCAAACGGGCCGCGACAAGGATTTCTCCGGGTTAGGGACGTAGTGTGCAGTGTACGGTCACGTGCGCGTAGTGTGCAAGCAGTCTATCTTCTTTTTCTGAGTAAAATAGAAATTTTTCATGTGTCTTAAAAAGAATGATGCATGATTATTTTTTTTGAAAATTTTCCCCTTTTTTTTTGAAACTCCTTTTTTTTGAAATTTTTTTTTTGAATTTTTTTGAAAGTAAATGCACACATAAGCACATAAACACAAAAATTCCAACAGTTAGGGACATGATTCCGACAGTCAAAATTTTGACTTTTTCCGAGGCGGCCAAAACAACACGAAAATGTGCAAAAATCAACACACACAACAAATGATTTTTTAAATGCCGGGACGGAAGCTTGACCCTCAGAAGCTTTTTTTTTTTGAAAACAATGATACCGGTACGTGGGATTGTTAAACCACAATTTATCCCCGACTCGTGTTAGGAGGCGATAACTGGAAGTTTAATGGTTTCCACCAATATACCAAATATCATTTTTTTAGAAAAAACTTATTTAGTCCCCAGCGGAGTCGCCACTGTGATGATGTGCCCGATTTTTGAAATCAAACGGAGTCGTCACGCCGTTTTTGTTTTAAGGGCCAAAACTTTGAAAAATGCCCGGGATTAGAGATTTGGGTTCGGAGGTCACGTTACATGCCGGGAAGGACGTTAGTGTGCACCCGGAATGCCTCGTAAAACGAGTCTTCCAAGCTAAAAATCATTTGTGTGTGTGTGTGTGTTTTGGCCAAAATATGTCGAAACTGAGGGAAGTAAAAATTGGGAATTCTTTATTAGACTTTGGACAGATCCCATGATTTTTGGTGTGATTTTTGGGTTGAGTTTTGGTACTCAAAAGATTTTTGGAAGTTGAAAACCACCTCTGCCAGAATGAAAAAGGCAGTGGACACTTGATTTTGAAATGGATTTAAGGACTTTAAAACTTCATAATATGAGAAAACTCAGAGAATGAAAGTTGTTCCAGACACCTCAAATAAGATTTTTGTGAAAGAATTTTCCAATTTGGAGAAGATTTGAGGACTCAAAACCTTCTGGAAATCTCAGATATGAGATCTGGACTTCCAGAGACTGGTGATCTGACCTTCAAAAGAAAATTTGGAAAATGGAGTTTTACTCACGCAAAAAATAAAGTAAAAATATTTCTGGAAATATCTGGATGTTGGCTACAAAAAGTGTTTTGTAGTCAACACCAAATTCCAAGTTTATCTGTGTCCAAAAATTTAGACCATGGACTGGGGTCTTAGAAAATTGCTACTGGACAGCAACTTCTCAAGAAGGAAAATGTGATTTTAAAGGGGGTTTGGCATCCATGCTTGTCCCCATTTCCCTAGGTTTTGATTAGTGATCACTTGACATTTTAGTGGTGAATCAACTATATCAAACCATCCTTGGGGTACATTAGGACTAAGCACTTCATTTGCTTGGGAAGGGGAATTTTATCCTTTGAAAATGAAATTTGATGTATGAAGATGATTTTTAGGGTTTTGAAAATGTGTTTTCTTTGCAAGTAAGTAAGAACACTTTGAAAATAATGTTGATCCTTGTAGAAGATCATCCATGGAGATGAACTTCCATGGTGATCTTCTTGGATCTAAGACAAGAAGATGAATGAACTACATTTTGTAGCTTGAAAATGCATGCATGGATGAGAGATTTAGGGTAAGAAGAGGGAGGTTATACCTATCTTCTTTGTATTTTGGAGTTTTTGGCTTGAATGTAAGAGTGTTTGAGGCTTGAATATGAGAGTGTTTGAGTGAGTGTGATTTTGGTTGAATAGTTGAGAAAAAGGTGACAATTCTAGAGAATTCTCACTGTTTTCTCACTATTTTCGCCAAGGTGCAGTTGTGAAATGTGTTTTTTCTCCTTTTTTCTGAGACTGAAGGCCTCAATTTATAGCCCTCTGAAATTGACAAACTCATCCGCGCGGATATGTCCTTCAGCGTGCACTGTTCATTAATTACAGCTTCAGGCTTTGGACACAAGGAATATTATTTTGAAAATTCAAATTAGGCAGCCAGTTTTTGTTCCAGCCATTTCTATTTTTGGTTTTTGACCATTTCTTTTGCTTTTTTGATTCTTTTCCTTGGTTTATCTTTTTTTGGCAATCCCTAATCTACCCTTACTTGGTTAGAAATGTTAGGAATGTTAGGAATTGTTAGAAATGTCATAACTTTCGTTAATTTTCTAACGAAAATACTAACAAGCTCAAATTGGAGCACTTACACCATGTCGGATATTCGATGACTCTGATGAATCCTACCCGTAGTAGCTTCTCAATTTCTTCTTTGACCTGTAGAGACCATTCTGGCTTGATCTTCCTCAATTTCTGCTTTACTGGCTTAGCATCTGGTGCTAGAGGGATTATGTGCTCTACTATTGAGCTGTCTAGCCCCGACATATCCTTGTATGACCATGCAAACACGTCCATGTATTCTCTGAGCAGATTAACCAGTCTGTCCCGTTCAACCCTCTAGAAGAAGTTTCCAATCTGTGTCTCTTTAGGTTCCTCGACAGTACCCAAGTTCACACTTGTCAAAACCTCCTCGGCAGCTTGGGCCTGGTTTTTCTCTTTTTCTGAAACCTGCTTAAAGATTTCTTTAATGTATTGTTCATTTAGTTTGTTTGCATCTTGTTCAAATGATTCATTATTAACTGTTTTTAAGTTTTGAGTTAATTTATCATTTGTTAAGTTGGCAATAAGGGGATAATCAGAAAGATCTGTCATTTCATTCAAAGCAAGAGGAAAGATGACATTGATTACATATTGATAATCCTCAGGCGTGAGGCCTGAGGATGACTCAGAGGACTGGAATTCAAAGATTCCTGACTCAACTGACTCTGGACCCTACTGACTTTGGACCCTACACTACTTATTGACTCGAGGGTGTTTGACAAGGGTTGGACCGGGATCTCACTCCTTCCTGCTGTTGCCCTGGGGAGTAGCAGTCTTGTCAGCGCTCTTCAGAAAGTTGGAGACTTCAAACTGATCAAAAACTTGTCGGAAATCATTGACAGGCCGATACCGTGGAAAGATGGTGAGGGGAGCTAGATTAGCTTGATGTAGTCTCTCGGCGAGCTCGTCTGTGACAACTGGACTCATTGACTGAAGAGTCTGGCTCATCTTATCAATGCACTGCTGATAACTCATTTTCTCTTTACTGATCTTGGACACTACGACCTTGTCAGTATAGCCAACAGGAGGGTTGGCCTGAATGATGCTGATGAAGTCTTCTTTAGAAGGGATCTTGATTCTTCCTTGACTGGCTACGTATTCAATGGGTTTCCTGTATTCTGCTTCTAGATCTGCTAGCTTCTCATTGAACTTTATGATGGCAACGAATTCGGAATTCTCTGCTTCAAGAGGGTCACTGATCACAGGGATGTCAGGCTGGACTGTGCTTTGAATGATGGGTTTCCTGGTAGGTTCCTTGGCATAACTGACGTAGTAGTCAAACTTGCCTGAAGGTTCTCCTAAGGTTCCCACGCTCTTGTCCCCGGCTTCATACCTTTCCCTTAATTTCTGCTGCGTGGACTTCCTCTTCTTCTTCTTCCTTGAAGGAGCGTCTTCATTAATCCATTCTTGATACTCGTATTCCAGACAATCCTCACAGTCGCACACATCATACCAGATATGGGGCTTGGGTTGAACTGGGATGGCCTCTCCGACTACTTGGTCATTACCATTGTTGACTACCATGTTGGCCATTTTGACACTGGAAAACTGAGACTCGAAGATTTCGACGGGTTACTTGAGATCTTTGTGCTGACAAACTGCTGTACCGGTGTTCTCACCTAATTCTTTCTCAATGCGGGAAGGGATAGGAGAGGTTTAGACTTGGGGTAGGTGTTTAGGCTGAAGGCTCAAGCAATATGCAAATTAGGAATCTTCCAGTTTACTTAAAACAGTGTCTTTTATTAATTTCTATTTGGTTGGAAAAGGGGATTTGCCCTTCTTTTTCGCAACTACTCTAGATCCTGGATCAGTGGATTCCGTCACTACGTCTATAAGCCCCTCGTATTCCACCTGTATTTCGACCTCCCAGGGTGGACAGCCCCGGGCGAGGGTCCTATAGGGCACGCGGATCCCACCGACCGAGAGAGAAGAACGCTCCTAACGGGTCTAGCGGGTCATAGGAACTTTTAACGCACGAGCTATGCGAATTATAGTCAAGGCAATACCGGGAAAGTCTCGTCTTTCAGCCTTGATAGAATTTCGGCAGAATTTCGCTTGCGCGATTGACGTTTTGACTTTTCGGTAATGTCCGAGAAGATAATAGGCATGGGTCGGGCGGTAAAAGTCGGATGACACAGTGTCACATTGAACTTCGTTGCATACGCCGTGCGTGAGTCAAAATCGAAGTCAATGTCGGGTCAAGATCTTGCCAATTTTTCCTTGTCGAAATTTTGGCAGAGCTTCGCTTGAGCGAAAGATCTTTGGATTTTTTGGCAAAGACTCGGTCTCGACTCTTATGCATTCCGTGCAGGTCAAGGTCAAAGTCAATGTCGGAGTCAAGATTCTACCGATTTTTCCTTGTCGGAATTTTGGCAGAGTTTCGCTTGAGCGAAAGATCTTGACTTCCGTTATGAGCTAAGGCTTGACCTTTACGGGGATATGCAACTGGGCTATATGACACGGACTAGACCAAAAACCAACCAAAAGTCATGGTTTTTTGAAACGTGTGACACGGACTGTGCATTGGTCGACACTGGCTGCCATGGGGAGTTTGGGATGATTCCGTGCGCGCCCGGGAGCATCGTAAGGCTGTCCATGACTGCAGCTGATAAACCATCCCGGGTTTAAAGGGACGTGCGTGCAAAGTGTACAGGATATATAAGGTGCGCGTAGTGTGCGGTCTCCTAAAAATGTTCCTTTTTGAATTAAAACAGAGATTTTCATAAATGTGTTTTAAAGGAATGATTTTTGGGACGGGGGAAATGCAACAGTTAAGCACGTAAATTTTCTGGGAGCCCCAGTCAGTCTTGGAACTGAATAGCCCCAAGCTGCCAAGGCTGCCAGATTATCCTTAATTTTTCCTGGTGGAATTGCCACTGAGGCCGTCCGGTCAGAATCCAAGGAGGATTGAGCCGTACGACTGCATGGATCAATTTTCCAGGTTCCACTCCTTTGCTATTTCGGGTTGTTTCCCGTTCAAAGTATGCACAAATCCCAAGATGCAAATGATGCAATGCAAGGCAAAGAAAGCAAGCAAAATAAATGGAATCCGCGATGGGAGTCTAACCCGCTCAAAGGGAATGGCTTTCTTCTTACTTTTTTTTTTTTTCGAAAAGTGATACCGGTACGTGGGATTGTTAAACCACCATTTATCCCAAGCCCTGGGTTAGGGAGCGATACAGGAAGGTTAGTGGTTTCCACCTATATACCAGGTATCGTTTATTTTTAAAATGAAAGCTTTTCTCCTTTGGGATGTCTCTAGCGGAGTCGCCAAACTGTGAATGTGTGCCCAAATTTTTGTGGATTCACACAAGTTTGAAGACATCCGGTTTAATTTGAAAAACGGAGTCGCCACGCCATTTTGATTTCCTCAAAACTTTGAAAAAAAGGATTTATGGGTTCGGAGGTTAAGTTACCCCTTGGGAAGAACGGATCGTCGTTCACCCAAGGTGCCTTGCCGTAGCAAGTCTCTCTAGATTCCGTTTATCGTGCTTGCTTGCGTGTTTTCTTGTGTGCATGTGTTTGAATAAAAGGGGAGGGAATGTTCCAAGTTGTCTTCCGGACGTACAAACCATTTATTGGTTGTCGCTCGGGATTTCTTGGATTTTATGTATTCGAGACTTTGATCCCGTCCTCACTTTGGACTTGTGATCATCGCATTTTTAACCTCGGGACTTGCGTGATCGAGAGAAGGACTCTCTTTTATAGTCCAAAAATGAGGTTCTTTAGGAAGGAATGTCCTTAGCCCATCAATCCTACACCTTAAGACGATTGAGCTTATATATGTGCTTCATGCTCGTCTTAAATGATAATCGGAGATATAGGTTCAAAGTTTTATCCCTTTCTAAAGAAATTATAGAACCTTTAATGGAAGAAACAGTGTAAAGATAGGATCTTTACACCGGTCCGTTCCAAGGTTGCTAATGGGGACATGGGGGAATGTATGTAAAAATGACATTTTTAGTGAAAAGATGACATTTTTGGGTTGCAAAGGATGCATTTGATTTGCAAAGGATGCATTTTTGATGTAAAGAAGTGATCTTTATGCAAAGGATGCATTTTTATGAGGAAAATTGTACTTAATATGCAAAGGATGCACTTTTATGTAAAGACATGATTTTTATGCAAAGGATGCATTTTGATGTGGGAAAATAGTATTTAACATGCAAAGGATGCATAAAGATTGTATTTTGAAAGCAAGGGATGCTAACTTTGATGATAAAGCAATGGCTTTTAATGCAAATGATGCATGAAAATGGATTTTATGTGCAAAGGATGCATTTTGAACATAAAGATTGCATTTTTATGGACAAAGGATGCATAAAGATGATATTTTTATTGTAAAAGGGGGTTTTTAGGTGCAAAGAATGCACCTTTGATTCAAAGATTACATTTTTAATAACAAGTGATGCCTATTTCATGCAAAGGGGGATAGGGGGGTATGATAAAGATATGATCTTTAATGATAACTACCAAGTCCCAAGCAAGATAATGACAATATATGAATGCAATGAGCAATTTAAATCACATAGAGCAAGTAAAATGCAAGGTTAAGGAGTGAGAGGTTACCAATGGTGGTGGCCTCTTCTCCTTTGGGTTGAGCTAGGTGGAAGGACCAACTTTGGGATCTTCAAGGAGGAGGGAGGTGGCTTCTTGGCACTCTTCACCTTCTTGGAATTTCGCAGCAGTGTTTGGAGAGCTTTTGGGACTGAATATGGTGTGTTGTTGGTGTCTAAAATGGGAAGAGGAGGGCTCTATTTATAGGCAGTCTGGATAAGACTAATGAAGCCGTGCGTCTAGGAGTCTCCTCCTAATGCAGCTGTGCGGCATTATCCACAATGACTCAGCATGTTTCTAGAATCATGCAAGGTGGCAATTCTAGAAGCTTTTTGTAACTAAGAAAAATATGTTTCTTAATTACTAAGCCTTCCCTTCAGCCCTTAAGAGGTTTGGAACAGTTTCAGAATTGTTCCGGAACTCTAGGAAAGTCCGGGGAATTACCGGGAAATTTACCGGAATTGTCGGGGAAATTAACCGAAAGGCATGAGCCAGATTTGGGAACTTACACCCATACATTTGAGAAATGGATGGATGATGGTTGCAGCAATTGACCAGTCGGGGAGTGCCCTGGGGAATGCAGAGTGTTACAGTTCACTGATGTCTGATGTTGGCTAAAGGTGTCGCACGACCTAGTATGCCAAGTGGCAATGTTTGTCGCGTGACAGAGGTAGCCTGAACTGTTCTTTACAGAACCTTTGGAATTGGAATGGAATTGCCGTCAAGGATTGGAATTGAGTGACCAAAGAGGTCGTATGCCTGATCCTTACCGGGGAATGGCGAAGAGAAACTGGTCCCTTGCTATGAAGATGGAAATGAGGTGACCTAGGAGGTCAAATGGCTGATCCTACTGGGGATATGCCAAATGAAGGGAGTGACCAATGTGGTCGGATATTTGGGCCTTTATGAGGGGCTGCTGCACCACTGAGGAGTGATGAAGGGAAAAGAGTGACCATTGTGGTCGGATGGCTGGACCTTTATGAAAGGCTGCCTCACCACTGAGGAGTGATGAAGGAAGAGGGTGACCACTGCGGTCGGATGGCTGGACCTTTATGAAAGGCTGCCTCACCACTGAGGAGTGATGAAGGAAGAGGGTGACCACTGCGGTCGGATGGCTGGACCTTTATGAAAGGCTACCTACGTATCCCGGGGGAATCAAGCCTTGGTCGCAGTTCAAGTCTCACTAGATAGTTAGGAACAGGTCTAGGATCCTTGAGATTTTGACGATTAATGGAGGAGTCACCTGATTTGAAAATTAATGGAGGTTGTCACCTGATTGAAACTAAAGCTTACGTCGCTATCAAGGAGATAGAGATAGCTAAAATTGGGAAACTAAAGCGTACTTCACTATCGAGGAGATAGAGGTAGCTATAGTTGGAAAACTAAAGCGTACTTCACTATCGAGGAGATAGAGGTAGCTATAGTTGGAAAACTAAAGCGTACTTCACTATCGAGGAGATAGAGGTAGCTAAACTTTGGAAAACTGAAGCGTACTTCACTATCTAGGAGATAGAGGTAGCTAAAGTTTGGAAAACTGAAGCGTACTTCACCATCTAGGAGATAGAGGTAGCTAAAGTTTAGAGAAATTGAAGCGTACTTCACAATCTATGGGGTAGAGGTAGCTAAAGTTTGGAGAAACTGAAGCGTACTTCACTATCTATGAGATAGAGGTAGCTAAAGTTGGAGAAACTGAAGCGTACTTCACTATCTATGAGATAGAGGTAGCTAAAGTTTAGAGAAACTGTAGCGTACTTCACCATCTATGAGATAGAGGTAGCTAAAGTTTGGAGAAACTGAAGCGTACTTCACTATCTCTTTCGAATCAGAGATAGAGGTAGTTGAAGTTTGGAAAAACTTAAGCGTACTTCACTATCTCTTTCGAATCAGAGATAGAGGTAGCTGAAGTTGGAAAAACTAAAGCGTACTTCACTATCTCTTTCGAATTAGAGATAGAGGTAGCTGAAGTTTGGAAAAAACTTAAGCGTACTTCACTATCTCTTTCGAATCAGAAATAGAGGTAGCAAAAGTTTGGAAAAACTTAAGCGTACTTCACTATCTCTTTCGAATCATAAATAGAGGTAGCAAAGGTTTGAAAAACTAAAGCGTACTTCACCATCTCTTTCGAATCAGAGATAGAGGTAGCAAAAGTTTGAAAAACTAAAGCGTACTTCACTATCTCTTTCGAACTAGAGATAGAGGTAGCAAAAGTTTGAACAACTAAAGCGTACTTCACTAGGTAGCTAAAGTTTGGAGAAACTGAAGCGTACTTCACTATCTATAAGATAGAGGTAGCTAAAGTTGGAGAAACTGAAGCGTACTTCACTATCTATGAGATAGAGGTAGCTAAAGTTGGAAAAACTGAAGCGTACTTCATCATCTATGAGATAGAGGTAGCTAAAGTTTGGAGAAACTGAAGCGTACTTCACTATCTCTTTCGAATCAGAGATAGAGGTAGTTGAAGTTTGGAAAAACTTAAGCGTACTTCACTATCTCTTTCGAATCAGAGATAGAGGTAGCTGAAGTTGGAAAAACTAAAGCGTACTTCACTATCTCTTTCGAATTAGAGATAGAGGTAGCTGAAGTTTGGAAAAAACTTAAGCGTACTTCACTATCTCTTTCGAATCAGAAATAGAGGTAGCAAAAGTTTGGAAAAACTTAAGCGTACTTCACTATCTCTTTCGAATCATAAATAGAGGTAGCAAAGGTTTGAAAAACTAAAGCGTACTTCACCATCTCTTTCGAATCAGAGATAGAGGTAGCAAAAGTTTGAAAAACTAAAGCGTACTTCACTATCTCTTTCGAACTAGAGATAGAGGTAGCAAAAGTTTGAACAACTAAAGCGTACTTCACTATCTCTTTCGAATCAGAGATAGGGGTAGCTGAAGTTTGGAAAAACTTAAGCGTACTTCACTATCTCTTTCGAATCAGAGATAGAGGTAGCTGAAGTTGGAAAAACTAAAGCGTACTTCACTATCTCTTCCGAATAAGAGATAGAGGTAGCTGAAGTTTGGAAAAAACTTAAGCGTACTTCACTATCTCTTTCGAATCAGAAATAGAGGTAGCAAAAGTTTGGAAAAACTTAAGCGTACTTCACTATCTCTTTCTAATCAGAAATAGAGGTAGCAAAAGTTTGAAAAACTAAAGCGTACTTCACCATCTCTTTCGAATCAGAGATAGAGGTAGCAAAAGTTTGAAAAACTAAAGCGTACTTCACTATTTCTTTCGAACTAGAGATAGAGGAAGCAAAAGTTTGAACAACTAAAGCGTACTTCACTATCTCTTTCGAATCAGAGATAGAGGTAGCTTAATTTGGAAAAACTAAAGCGTACTTCACTATCTCTTTCGAATCAGAGATAGAGGTAGCTGAAGTTGAATCTTGACAACTCAGAGGCTATCATCTTATTTCATTTAATTCTAACAGAGATAACAGTGATTTTTGGGAGAAATTTATACGATTTGGGAAATTTACCAGACCGGGTAATTTAAAGCCTTCCGGGCTACGAAAAATGATATTGGGAAATTTATACGGTCTTCCGGATCGGGTAATATATAGCCTTCCGGGCTTCGGATAATGATTTTGGGAAATTTATACGGTCTTCCGGACCGGGTAATTTATAGCCTTCCGGGCTTCGGACAATGATATTGGGAAATTTATACGGTCTTCCGGACCGGGTAATTTATAGCCTTCCGGGCTTCGGACAATGATATTGGGAAATTTATACGGTCTTCCGGACCGGGTAATTTATAGCCTTCCTGGCTTCGGATAATGATATTGGGAAATTTATACGGTCTTTTGGACTGGGTAATTTATAGCCTTCTGGGCTTCGGATAATGATTTTGGGAAAAAACGTTATTCTATTTGGAGATAACGGGAAATTTCCCGGAGGAGACATTATCCCATCTGGCGATAATGGAGGACTTTTCGGAGGAAACGTTATCCCATTTAGCGATAGCGGAGGACTTCCCGGAGGAAACGTTATCCCATTTGGCGATAAGGGAGGATTTCCCGGAGGAAACGTTATCCCATTTAGAGATAATGGGAAAATTTTGGGCAAAAGTATTTCCTATTTTGACTTGGTAATCATTTAAGGTTATTTTTCTTTGTGCATGTCACATTAGCCACGGGCTGACTCTTTTGCGGAAAGGCAATGTGAGAGGATTTTTATGAAAGAATGTGTTTGGATGCATGTGTTTGGATGTATGTGTTTGGGAACTGTTTGAGACAGGTTTCGAACAGGTGGGGTCGTATCCCTTGGGTGCGGAATGAGCTACTGTTGTTGCTGAGATTTGGCTAATGCTGCTAAAAGGTATCATGTGGACCAAAATTCCCTCTTGGGCTGAGATCGGGTTTAAACCTCGGGTCTTGATTAAAGTCCCTTTCTCAAACTCTAGCGCTTGAAGCTTGATGCTGACAGGCTTTTAGAACCAAAGTGACCAAACCTCTCTTATGAGGATGGATGTGACTTATCGAAGCACCGGTCTAAGGAAAAAATTCTGCAAAGCCCCAGGTTCTATTAAAGCAAGGAAAGATCCTTTCATTGGCAAAGCCCCGGTTGGATGAACTGAGTAGGCGAAGTTTTAGGTTTCGAAGAAGTGACTTGGTGAAGCCCCAATCTGATGACCTAGAAAAAATCCCAATATGATTGGTACTGCAAAAGTGATCCTGAGGTTAATCTAACAAAGACTGAATCCATCTTGTGACATGGTGAGGAACCCGGTGCGGACCCCAAAAATGACTAAAGAAGCCCCAGTCTAAAGAAATGGCTTGGCAAAGCCCCAACCTTGAAGAGTTTCAAGGCAGCCCAAATGCTAAGTGTAGCAGAAGAGGGAAAAACCTATCCTTTCGTACTTACTCTCTTATATATTTTTTTAGTCACTCAGTCAACCGCAAGAAGACGTGGACGAAGAGAATTTTAGAAGTTTATACATGCAGGGGCATATTTTTCGAAAGGTGGGAATAAATCCCAATTTTGTGTTATTTTGATGGCCTTATTCGACGTAGGCACGAGAACTCGCTTTGGGCTTGACTCTTTTGAGAGAGTATAAGCGTAGAAAGGTTTGTAAAATTGTATGGAAGCCCCTACTGACAGAAAATTAGTGTTTAGCACTATTTTTCCTAAGATGTAGAAAGAGAAGACTTGCCAAGACATCTGAAAACTTGTTTTATTTACAATGATCACAAGATTGCTTAAAACCCTTTATTAATGTACGGGCTATTCAACCACTAATCTCGTTATGAAAAAACATTCTTATTAATCATGAGGAGAAAGTCCACCGATGTCGCGGATCAAGGTTGGCTGGGTGTGAAAGAAAGGTCTGTGTATGGAGAGGTCATTGCTGAGACCGGGTTTTATGGGATATGAATTGTCTATGGAAGAGGTCATTGATGAGACCGGATTTTCGGGAATTTGGATATGTTTATGACCAGACCATTTCTGGTTGCCTACGTTCCCCTCATTGTGAGGAGCTCAGGTCGCCGTAGTTCGGCTTCGGCCGGACTGTGTTTGGCTTTGGGAAATGGGATTTGTGGTTCCGTTAGTGGAAAGGCTCCGATTAGAAGGTTGGATGATGAGGCATGGGCCTCGGGATGATTTCTTGACCAAGTCATTTTTGGACGGCTGCTTCAATTGCTTCCTGATTTTCGTCTTTCCTTGGGGAAGAAATGATTGGCATATGCCTAAAGGCTTATGAAATGTTTCTGCCTTTGCTTTGACCACTCCATTTGTCATTGACGACTTTCATTCTTTCAACTTTGACCTTGCCTCACTTGTCAAGCTTCTGATTGGCGATGCTGGGTCCTTGGACTCATTTTATTTTATTATTTTTTTTATGTGCAACCCTGTTTTTTGCCTAGACTGTCCCTTTCTGGGTTTTCAGCCTAACTGGGTATTACTCTTTTTGCACTATATATTTTTTTTCTTTTACGGGCAACCCTGTTTTTTTTAAGCACATGAGGGCCAAGGCGAGCCCCTGCTTGAACTTTCTTGATACCCTTGAGGTCTAAGGCAAGTTCCTAGGTTGTGGCCGACATGGGGTCAATCTTTCGAAGCTGAGTGGCCTTTTGTTGTTCCTTGATGTTGCCGCCATTGTTGACTTGGTCAAGGTGATGGTGAGAACATGATTTGGGAGGCGTATGGCTTGATGAAGTCCTTTGTGAAGTAAGGAAAGTGTATGGCTTGATGGAGGTGTTTTTGTGGGGTAAGGAAAGTGTATGGGGAAGGCATTAGTTGACTTTCTCACACCGAATAATCAGAGCGTTAATTATTTCGAGTGATTATTTGTTGAGCAATGCAAGTGATCATATAAAATAAAACAATTTCATTAAATGTAATGTAGGTGTGCAAATAATGTCTTAAGTCTAGCAAGAAAAGAAGAAGACTCTTTTATAGAAGATTGAAGATTAATTACAATGTCCGAGGAGGACTTGATTCAAAGAGGAAAGTACTAGAACCTACGAAGGTTGACTGAGAGACTATTTTTTCTTGCTCAAGGATAGGTAACCCCTAGCCTAGCTACTCTTCGCTGGTTGGACTGCCAGGGAACTTGAGCTTTCCTTCGTAGATCAACCCTTGGATTTCTTTCTTCAGATTCTGGCACTTGTCTATTGTGTGACCATGATGATTGTGGTATTCACAGAACTTGGTCCTGTCAAGGTTACGTGGGTTTCTTGGCTTATAATTCTCGAGAGGTTTGAGAAGGCCTTGTCTCATCAACTAGTCAAAAACTTTGCTCATGGGCATCCCGAAATAATCCACATGACGTTTTTGACCCAACACTTTATGAATCGATCCCTTACCATAGCTTTCTGTATTTGGCACACGGAGGTTCTCGAGCTTCCCATCTTCTATCAACTTCTGGATCTCATGCCTCAAATAGCAGCAATCATCAGTGTCGTGCCTGGGGTATTGGTGGAAAAGACAATGCTTAGACTCATCCAATCGAACGTTGGGGTTCTTGGGCTTCCAATTCTCCAGTGGCTTTAGTAGCTTTTCTTTCATCAGCATTTCCAACATCTTGCTTAAAGGCATCTCCACGTTGTCATAATGAAGGGAGCGGAGTTTTCGGGAGACATTGTTGTTCTCAAGACTTGGATTTCCATTGTCCAGGTGGTTCCATTGTTGGATTTGGCCTAAGGCGGCTATGACACTCTTTCCTTTGTGAGGAACGGGTGCTGAGCTGGGTACAGTTGCTGCTTGGTGCTGGTGGCATTGGGTTATGTTTGGTGGAATCATTTCTTTGCCTGGTTCGATGTCTTGGGTCAAGGGAGTACTCGTACTCATCATGAGATCAAGCTTTCCTTGCATTTGTTTCACTTGCTCCATCAATATCGCCACATGGGGATCAACGGGAACATTCGAGTTACTGGAACTCGCAACAAAGCTCTTATCAGTAGAAGGAATCACAGCCGTAGACTGGTGAAACTGACGGGTGAATTCACTAAGTCCGGTGGGTGACAACTGAAAACTTGAGGCATCCGGATTTTATTTTAGCAACTCATGATTGCATTCAGGTGGGTATAGGGGTACCAGAACATAGCCACATGGCTCAAACAGATTATATGAAGCAGGAGCATGAACTGGCAGGTACCGCTGAAACTGAGAAACAGGGGTGATGAGGTCCAATCCGTTATGGGGAGCTGAGGGCGATGGAGCCCTGATGGCCTGGGATGTTGGAAAGGACTGAAGAGGAGTAGTCCTTGGTAAGGGATCATATGTGGAAGGAGGAGGGTATTGGTTGTAGGATTGAGGGTATTGGTTATATGACGGAGGGTATTGTTATAGGATGGAGGGATTGAGATCACTGTTTCAGGAGTCTCATCTTCGACCATGACCGAACCATTTGCCTCAACCGTTACCTGAACTCCATGACGGCGGAGAGCACCGATGAGTAGTGACAGCTGCTCTTCATGAAACTTATGGGCATTTTCCAAAGCCAGGACTAACTCTTCCTTCCTAATCATTAGATTTCCTGTACCCTCACTGTTTTCTATCAAATCTGCCATTCTGACTCTCTGAGCTGACAAAACTGACGATTCTGGCGAGCTATCTGAGGATTATGCATTGACAAGCTGCTGACCCGGTATTCTCACCCACTTCTTTCTCGCTGCGGGAAAGGGATAGGCAAGGTTTAGACTCGGGGGTAGGTGTTTAGGCTGAAGGTTCAAGTAACATGCACTTACCACTTAAGTTTTACTTAAAACAGATTTTCTCCTAATCCTAGTTGATCGAGAAAGATTGGACCTTGAAAGGTAGAGATCGAAAATCGGAGATCGGACCTAGGAGGTCGCGATTAGAGATTTGACCGCGAAAGGTCGAGATTGAAAATCGGAGATCGGACCGAGGAGGTCGCGATTAGGGATTTGACCGCGAAAGGTCAAGATAGAAAATTGGAGATCGGACTGAGGAGGTCACGATTAGGGATTTGACCGCGAAAGGTCAAGATGGAAAATCGGAGATCGGACCGAGGAGGTCGCGATTAGGGATTTGACCGCGAAAGGTCGAGATGGAAAATTGGAGATCGGACCGAGGAGGTCACGATTAGGGATTTGACCGCGAATGGTCGAGATAGAAAATCGGAGATCGAACCGAGGAGGTCGCGATTAGGGATTTGAACGCGAAAGGTCAAGATAGAAAATCGGAGATCGGACCGAGGAGGTCGCGATTAGGGATTTGACCGCGAAAGGTCAAGATAGAAAATCGGAGATCGGACAGAGGAGGTCGCGATTAGGAATTTGATCGCGAAAGGTCAAGATAGAAAATCGGAGATCACACCGAGGAGATCGCGATTAGGGATTTGACCGCGAAAGGTCAAGATAGAAAATCGGAGATCGGACCGAGGAGGTCGCGATTTGGGATTCAAGAGATAGGACCATGCAATTATGATTCCGTTAATTGTTCAAGTTTACTTAAAACAATGTCTTTTAATTATTTCTATTTGGTTGGAAAAGGGGTTGCCCTTCTTTTTCGCAACTACTCTAGATCCTAGATCAGTGGGTTCCGTCACTACGTCTATAAGCCCCTCATTTTTCACCTGTATTTCGACCTCCCAGGGTGGACAGCCCCGGGCGAGGGTCCTATAGGGCACGCGGATTCCACCGACCGAGAGAGAAGAACGGTCCTAATGGGTCTAGCGGGTCATAGGAACTTTTAACGCACGGGCGATGCGGATTATAGTCAAGGCAATGCCGGGAAAGTCTCGTCTTTCAGCCTTAACGGAATTTCGGTAGAATTTCGCTTGCGCGATTGACGTTTTGACTTTAGGAATTTGTCCAAGAAAATAATAGGCATGGGTCGGACGGTAAAAGCCGGATGACACAGTGTCACATTGAACTTTGTTGCATACGCTGTGCGAGTCAAAGTCCAAGTCAATGCCGGGTCAAGATCTTGCCAATTTTTCCTTGTCACAATTTCGACAGAGTTCCGCTTGCGCGAAAGATCTTTTGATTTTTAGGCACGGACTCGGGCTTGACTATTACGTATCCCGTGCGGGTCAAAGTCAAAGTCAATGCCGGAGTCAAGATTCTGCCAAATTTTCCTTGGCAAAATTTCGGCAGAATTTCGCTTGCGCGAAGGATCTTGACTTCCGTCATGGGCTAAGGTTTGACCTTTACGGGGGTATACAACTAGGCTATATGACACGGTCTAGACCAAAAACCAACCAAAAGTCACGGTTTTAAAATGTGTGATCGGACTGTGCATTGGTCGATACTGGCTGCCATGGGGAGTTTGGGATGATTCCGTGCGCGCCCGGGAGCATCGTAATACTGTCCGTGACTGCAGCTGAACAACCACCTCGGGTTAAAGGGACGTGCGTGCAAAGTGTACAGGATATATAAGGTGCGCGTAGTGTGCGGCCTCCTAAAAATGTTACTTTTTGAGTTAAAACAGAGATTTTCAGAAATGTGTTTTAAAGGAATGATTTTCAGGACGGGGAAAATGCAGCAAGTAAGCACGTAAATTTTCTGGAGCTCGGTCAGTCTTGGAACTGAATAGCTCCAAGCTGCCAAGGCTGCCAGATTAACCTCAAAAGTGTCCTGGTGGAACTGCCGAAAGAAGCCGCCCGGCTATGATCCAGGCAGATCAAGCCGTCCGGCTGGATTCAGCAGTTTTCCAGGTTCCAATTCTTTTTATTCCAGGCTGTTTCCCGGACATTTTGGCACCTTTTCAGCTCCAGAAAGCTTCCTGTTCAGTATTCAGAATATGCACAATCCCAAAAACCAACAATGCATGCAAAAAAGCAAGGAAAGGAAAGCAAGCATGAGAATCGGATCCGCGGCGGAAGGCTAACCCACTCAAAAAAATCTTTTTTATTTTTTTGAAAAGATACCGGTACGTGGCATTGTTAGACCATATTTTATCCCAGACTCGTGTTAGGAGGCGATAACGGGAAGCTTAATGGTTTCCACCTATATACCAAGTATCATTTATTTATTTTATTATTTTTTTAAAAAAAAATTATAAAATAAAACCATTTAATGTCCCATGTCCCTCAAGCAAAAATGAACCTCAGCCTCCAAGCAATGCAAACATTCGACACTAGGTTTCAGTAACACATAAAACATGGAGGAAAAGGAACACAAAGCACATAAAATGCAAATATCACATATGATGTCACAACAATGCACACACAAAAGAATAAAACAGATGTTGAATGAGAACGAAAGTTTGACCCACTTTTGAAAACAAGTTTCAAGTTCCCCAGCAGAGTCGCCACTGAATGTACGCTCGCCGAAAAATTTTAGAAAAATATATAGGAGTCGCCACGCCGTTTTAAAGGAAAACATTGAAAACCTTTTGAAAAGAGAAAATGGGTTCGGGGTCAGATTACGTGTTGGGAAGAACGTTTGGCGTTCACCCAACTCGCCTCGTATACGAGTCTTTCTATTGTTCAACATCCAATTCATTCATAATTGTGTGCAAATGTGTAAGACATAATGTGATAAAAATGCATTTTGATGCTTTGTATTATTGATGAAATGAGAGAATTACATCTTGTGAGCCACTTGGTACGGGGGGCCACATCCCAATTACATTGAAATGAACAACTTACGACTGAAATGGACCAACTGCAGAGTGGTCACATGTGTCGCCCGACACAGGACCTCGGACGATCAAGTGTGTCGCGTGACACAACAAGCTCACTTGCAGAGGTTTCACAAAGATGATTACATAGACTGGAAATCAATAGCCATTGAGATTAACAGATATGAACAACAGGTTACTCCGACCTCAAGGAGAGATCCAAGCTCAGATGAATGTGGATATGAGACAATCCACACTCACCTTAGTGATTCATGCACAACGCTCAATATCAATACAAGAACACGTATAACCACTACGATAAATACAAGATCAGATTCTAAACAGACTGCAGACTAGACATGGCAATACAGATCTGATCAGATTCTAGACCGAGCAACATATTAAACATAGCAATTACACCAAGTAATGAAAATAGAGAAAAGGAAGGAGGGTTGGGGCATTTCAACAAACAGCTACTGAGCCATTGATTCCAAGATGTATGAAACTAAATAAATGATTTCAAAATGCACATCCCAGCTACTACATTTCAATGATCAAATGTAAAACACATTTACGGTGTGGAACCTGATTGAACATCACAGAGACCAAAACCAAACATGTTCAACCAAGTCCGGAATCAAACAGCTCACTATGATAAATACATGATTAGATACTACAATGTTAACTGAGATTATAACAAAATCAATATGCTCAGATTCTATACTACCTGTTAATCATGGGAGCTGCATTACACAATGAAAACAGAGAGAGAGAAGAAGGTTAAGATCGTTACCCTCGTAGTGTCCACACTCTCTATACCACGTCGGTATAGAGAGTCTTCCAATCAGCTTCGGAAATCAGATTTAATCTCAGATTGAGTGAAGAACTGAGGTCTTTAATAGGTGTTTGTGAAGCGTGTGTTGAACTGTGAGTTTGGGGTATGACTGAAATATAGATGAATTTGGGGAAGATGGGCAAGAAGGATGCGGGATTCCGGCAAGGCTAAACGAGACCAGGTCTGGAACAGGGAAGACGACGTCGGCGGTTTGGGGCTTAGAACAGGGGAATGATTGAGAGAGAGATTTGTTTGGGTAGGCAGAGAGAGAGAAAGATAACGGTGAGGAAGGGCAATCTCTTGGCTTGGCGTTGTTGGGGGCAGCGTCGTGGCTGTGATTGACGCTATTGGGGAACGGTGGTGCCACTTTGGGTAGAGGAAGTGAGCTCAGTGGAAGCAGTTGTTTGAGAAATAGAGGACGGTGAGGGGTTTAGCCGGTGAATGGGTTTAGAGGGGGAGGAAAGACGGTCGCCGGCGAACTGGTTGGAGATCGGAGAAGACGATTTTGGGGAGCTCGTGAGGAAGGCAATGGGAAACGTATAGAGAGAGAGAGAAGGTCTGGATCTTTGCGTTTAGTGAGAGATTAGAGAGAGAGAGAGAGAGAGGATGGTGAGCCACCCCTTTCTACAAAAATGAGAAAATGATTCAATTTAAAGGTGCCTGGTAAAAGGCGAAAGTGGCCGTGTAGCTTCATTTGCGGCAAAAGAGGCCACGTGGCTACATTTGCTGTCGGCCCAGATTTTTCTAGAAACATGCAAGGTGGCAATTCTGGACCCTTCTTTTCAGCGAGGTCCTGCTTGAAATTTTAATTCCTAGCAGGTCCTTCCTTCCTTGGAAAGTTTGGGAAAGTTCCCAAATTGCCTCTGAACTTTACGAAAGTCTGGGGAATTGCTGGGAAACTTAACCGGAAGGCATTAGCCAGATTTGGGTACTTATAGCAGCGTTTTGGACCGAACCGTGAGTGGCTGCCTACGTTCCCCTTTTGTAAAGAGAACTAAGGGGCTCAGGTCTCCGTAGTTCGACTCAACTAAATTTGTGTTTAAGAAAGGGAAGACAGAAGGGGGACATGGTGCAACCCTGTTTTTTACCTAGACCGCCCATTTTAGGGTTTTCAGTCTATCTGGGTATATTCTTTTAGCACCGGGCGCGTCCCTTATTTTTGCATGGACTGCCTTTTGAGAGGTTTTCAGTCTAATCTGGGACAATTTTATTGCGCCTTTATTTTCATTTCTTTCTTTCTTTTTCTTTTCTCTTTTTTTTTTTATATACAGAGGGGAAGACTCGATCAAACATAATACCTCCGCAACTTGTCGCCATTGACGGGGTGAAGGAACGGGTTGCCGTCCAAATCTGTCAGCTGCATCACTCCTCCGGAGAATATTTTTTTTTACCAAAAATGGCCCGACCCAGACATGTGCCCATTTGCCCAATGCACTGCTCTGATTGGAAGGCTTCATCTTGAGGACCAGATCACCAACTTTAATATCCCTGGGCTCACTTTTTTGTCGAAAGCACGGGCCATTCTCTTCTGATACGCCCGGTTATGCTCCATGGCCTTTAATCTGCATTCGTCCAGCAGTGCCAGCTCATTGTATTGACTTTGGAGCCATTCAATCTCATTTACTTCATTCTCGAACAATACCCTGAGGGATGGAATCTCAAGCTCTATAGGCATGACAACCTCCATTCCGTAATTTAAGGCATATGGAGTTGCACCGGTAGTAGTCCGAATTGAAGTGCGGTAGCCCCATAGCGCTAGATGCAGTTTCTCTGGCCAATCCCATCCTCGCTCGGCCATCTTCTTTATGATTCGCTCAAGGTTCTTATTGACAGCCTCAACAGCACCATTTGTCTGACGTCTGTATGGTGACGACTTATGGCGCTTAACCCTGTACTCGGTGAGCAGACGATCGGTTTCTCCTTCAAAATGGGATCCATTGTCAGAGATGATCTCATTCGGGACTCCATAGCGGCAAAAGATTTGTTCCTTTATGAAGCTAGCAACTTTCTTAGCTGTAAGCACTTTGTAGGACGCAGCTTCCACCCACTTTGTGAAGTAATCTACCGCGACCAAAACAAATGAATGTCCATTGCTTCCTGATGGAGTTATCTTCTCGATGACATCGATTCCCCATGTTGCAAAGGGCCAAGGAGTTGTCATACAGTATGGATCATGGGGAGGGATGTGGTTTAGGTTGGAGAACCGCTGACACTTGTCGCAAGTCCGCACAAACTGGATGCAATCAGTCTCCATGGTGATCCAGAAGTAACCTAGTCTGATAATGCTGTGCATAAGGGATCGAGCATTCATGTGAGGTCCGCAGGCGCCGTTGTGAACATCTTCCATTACTCTCAGAGCTTTCTCTTTGCTGATATAGAGCAGGAGTGGGCAACCTTCCCTTTTCTTCCATAACTCATCGCCAAGTATGACATTTGTGCTGATAGCCTTTTCAAAGCTTGCAGACTTTTGGCACGGATACCTCTTAGGTCACCCTCTTCATCAACAGGGAAGGATGCCTCACCATGCTTGAGATACTGAAAGATCTGGCTATACCACGGCTCATCGACGGTTTCAAGCTCGATCTCGCAACAATATGTCGGATTTTCTCGCCTTTCGACCCTGAACTGCTTGATTGACTTTCCTTCTGGTATTTCCACCAATGAAGCCATAGTAGCTAGTGCATCGGTAAATCTGTTCTTATCTCGCGGCAGGAACTGGAATGACACTTCCTTAAACTGGCCAACGAGCTCTACAATAAAAGCATGATACTTCTGGAGACACGGATCTGTAGTTTTCCATTTGTTGGCGGCTTGATTGATTATTAGCTGGGAATCACCAAACACTTCTAACTCATCCACATTCCGTTCAAGGGCAGCCTCAAGACCGGCTATGCAAGCTTCATATTTGGCTGCGTTATTGGTAACTGAGAAGTTTAACTTGATGGCTATGGGGGTATGCATGTCATTCGGGTCTACTAATACCATCCCGATGCCGTTACCTCTTTTGTTCGCTGCACCGTCAAAGAATAGCTGCCACCGGTTGCCATTTTCTACGACAAAAATCCCCTCATCCGGAAACTGGAGATTTGGTCCTCGGGCTTCTGTGCTGGGAGAGTCAGCCAACTGATCTGCCAAAGCCTGTCCTTTGATTGCTTTCCAGGTCACATAATGTCAAACTCAGCTAGGAAGAAGGTCCATTTCGCAAGTCTGGTGGAGATACTGCCTCTGTCACTCTGAAACAGGTACTTAATCGGGTCCATTTTAGAGACCAGATGTACTATGTGGGACAACATGTAGTGCCTTAGCTTTCCGACCACCCAAACCAGAGCTGCACACGTCTTCTCCAGGGCGGAGTAATTCAACTCGCTACCTTGGAATTTGCGGCTGACAAAATAGATGGCATTCTCGACCTTGGAGTCCTTTTTCTCTTGTGCTAGCATGGCCCCGATGGTTGTATCTGTGACCATCAAGTATAGAAGTAGAGGTTTGCTCCCATGAGGTGGACAAAGAATGGGAGGATTAACAAGAAAAGCTTTGATTTTCTCGAAAGCTAACTGGCATTCTTCGTTCCAAATCACCTCCTGATTCTTCTTCAGTAGCTTGAATATTGGCTCACACATAGAAGTCAGTTGGTTGACAAATCGGCTAATGTACTGTAAATGGCCCATGAAACCCTTTACCTCGGAGACAGTTCTGGGCGGCTTCATCTCGATAATTGCCTTGACCTTTCTGGGATCTACTTCGATGCCGCGCTCTGTGACCATATACCCCAAGACTTTACCACGGATAACCCCGAAAGTGCACTTGGCTGGATTTAGTCTCATGGAATGCTCCCGAAGTCTGTTGAAGAACTTCCTTAGATCGGTGAAGTGTTGTCCATCTGACCCTTTCGAGTGAATGATCATATCATCAACATATACTTCAATCTCCATGTGGATCATGTCGTGGAACAGGGTAGTGACAGCCCTCTGATAGGTAGCCCCAGCATTCTTCAGCCCAAACGGCATCACTGTATAGCAATAAGTGCCCCAAGGAGTGGTAAATGCTATCTTTTTATGATCTTCCTCATCCATTTTAATCTGATTGTAGCCCGCAAAGCCGTCGACGAAGGATTTGACTTCATAGTTCGCTGTTGCATCCACAAGCATGTCAATGTTTGGCCGAGGGAAGTCATCCTTGGGACTAGCCTTATTGAGATCTCGGAAGTCTATGCAAACCCGTACCTTTCCATTTGCTTTTGTGACCGTTACGATGTTTGCCAGCCAAGTCGGATATTCGATCACCTTGATAAATCTTACCCGTAGGAGTTTCTCAATCTCTTCCTTGACTTGTAAGGACCACTCGGGCTTGATCCGCCTCAATTTCTGCTTGATCAGCTTGATCTCTGGATCCAAGGGTATCCGTTGCTCTACAATAGATGTGTCCAACCCAGGCATGTCTTTGTAGGACCAGGCGAAGACGTCTTCAAACTCTTTGAGTAGCTCGATCAGCGCATCCCGCTCAACTCTGGAGAAGAAGCTACCAATTTGCGTTTCTTTGGGTTCCTCAGCTGTTCCCAGGTTCACCGTGGTCAATATCTCATCGGCAGCTTGGGCCCGGCTTTCCTTTCGCTTGCAAACCTGCTTTGAATTATTTTCTAAAAATTGTTCATCTATTAAGTCTGCATTATCTTCGATTGATTCTGGCTTAATTATTTTTAAATCTTGATGCTCATTTTTTGTTAAGCGTTCAATCGTTAGATTTGCAATCACGGGATACTCGGAAAGATCGACCATTTTATTGAGAGCAAAAGGGAAAACAGTGTCTACAACACGACAACGGTCTTCCATCGTGAGGACGTCAGACCTATCGGAGGAATCAAACTCGATTACAAGGGATTCAGAGGAATGACTCAAGACATGATGGACAAACTTAGACACTGAGGGACTGGGACGAGGCTTGAGCCCAAGTTTCTTGATCATAGTCTCCCTACTAGCGACCAATCCTTGAAATGAAGTCCAATTCTGCAACGGCCTCTCTGTAACTGTCTCCAAAATGTTCGGATCCACAACTGGCCCCTTCTCAAATTCCAACATGGACACTACCTCATTATCTGAAGAAATGTCGATCAAGTCTCAGGGATCTTTCTGTTGGGTTTCTAGGATCCATGCGCAGCGGAAGAATGCAAATTAACTCGAAAACCCGGAGCCCTAGGATCCGTTCTAGATGATTAATTAAGAAAGATGAAATAGAATAACCAACCTTGTGTGCTTTTGTCGTTGATAAACGCGTTCCAACTCCTGATTGATGAACTAGCAAATCTTCGATGAACGATTCTTGAATCACGAACGTTAGATCTTGATTGGCGAAGATCCTCTATGTGTATCCATGCGTTGAACGACCTTAGAACAATTCTAGGTGGATTGCTAGATCCTTGATTGAAACTCTTTTCAATCAATGAAGAATAATGGAATTGAATGTTGTTTTTGATTTTCAATTCTCAATTGAAATCTCTCTTTTGTGTTTCTCTAAACCCAAAACCATGAGAGTGACTGCTAGGGCAACCAAGGGTTTGTATTTATACTCTATAAATATTTGCCCTTCACGAAAACCCTAATTTAAGTCAATTTCGTGTCAGTCCAGCGCCGACGGGACGACTCGTCACCCAGGGCACGAGTCGTCCCCTTGCACCCAGCTTCTGAATCTGGCGTCCCCCTTAAGGGGAATAGTTGACTCAAACCCAGGACACGAGTCGTCCCTATGGGCACGACTCATCCCCATGGGCACGAGTCGTCCCTCAGGACTCTTCCTCTGAATCATTCGTCCCAGGCCAAGGGAATAGTTAGTTCAGGCCTGGGGACGAGTCATCCCCTGAGAACAAAAACTCCATATTCTTCATTTTTGACAATTCGTTCGATGCGTGTGACCCCATAGGACTATATTAAGTTGGCAATGAGTTTGATCACATCGATCCTCATAAGACATGAGCGGACTCTAGCAAGCCATCATGCCTACCCAAATAATATAATATCAAGTTCGATTTCCTACATAGAACATATCACAATCCCTTTGTCACACGATGTTATATTGAACATGAGTCATGGTCCAAGTCAACTCATATTGTTCAATGCTTTCTCGTTACTAAGTAAATTGATTAATCGAATGATATTAATCACATTAATTCATTCGGGCATGGCCATGCACTTCATCAATCTTACTTACGAGTGGCCTAGCAAACATCTCTCTTTACGAGGGACAAATTTCCATCTTGACTTATCATTCTTCCCAACAAGAATCATATCATGCCAATAATAGCCCTTATTGTTATCCGGTTAAAGACAATGTTAAACTATATCAAACATAATATTCATCGAGTGGAAGACGATGATAATCTAATTTCAAAGGATATCAATGATATAACTATATGAGATTTATTTATGACATACGACCATGACATAAATCTCATAATGGGTTAAGTCCAGTACCTTGTTCTCTAACAAGTACCCATGAATCTAATGTGCATCTCCATGCATATAATCATCACATGATTATCCATTAGACTTCATACTAGTGCTTCATAAGTACTAGGGACACGATTATTAAAGTAAACATGCAAACACATATAATAATCAAAGAAATAATCTCTTATATAAATGAATAATGACATTACAAATAAGTCTATCTCTATAGGCCTAGGGCACTAACACCTACAGTCTCCCACTTGTACTAGGCCCAATCATTCATGTATCTTATACCCATGGACCTAACATGACCATCATGTTTAGCTTGTGGCAAAGGCTTGGTGAGAGGGTCCGAAATGTTGTCATCCGTTGGTACCTTGCATATCTTGACGTCCTCCCTTTCACAGATTTCTCGAATGAGGTGGAAACGTCTCAAAATGTGTTTGGATCGTTGATGTGACCTTGGTTCTTTTGCTTGGGCAATAGCACCATTATTGTCACAATAAAGCTCTACCGGGTTAGTGATACTCGGAACGACTTCTAAGTCAGTAATGAACTTCTTGATCCAAACCGCCTCCTTAGCCGCATCCGATGCTGCTATCTATTCGGCTTCGGTTGTAGAATCAGCAACAGTGCTTTGCTTGGAACTCTTCCAACAAACAGCATCTCCATTTAGCATAAACACGAAACCAGACTGCGATCTAAAGTCATCTTTGTCGGTCTGGAAGCTTGCATCTGTGTAACCCTTTACAACCAGATCATCTTCCATTCCTCCAAATACCAAGAATACATCCTTAGTTCTTCTCAAGTACTTAAGGATATTCTTGACTGCTATCCAATGGTTCTCACCGGGGATCGGGCCAGTATCTACTCGTTGCGCTTAGATCATACGAGACATCGGGTCTAGTACATAACATGGCATACAAGATAGACCCAATTGCCGAAGCATATGGTATATCACTCATCCTTTTTCGCTCATCATTTGTCTTAGGACAATGAGTCTTGCTAAGAGTAATGCCGTGTCCCATTGGCAAGTTCCCTCTCTTAGAATTTTCCATGTGGTATCTTCTAAGGACCTTGTCAATATTTGTACTTTGACTCAAACCAATCATCCTTCTTGATCTATCTCTATAGATCTTGATACCAAGGATATAAGCCGCTTCACCCATATCTTTCATTGAAAAACATTTTCCTAACCAGGACTTGACAGTCTCAAGTGCAGGAACATTGTTTCCAATGAGCAAGATGTCATCGACATATAACACCAAAAATAGAACTATGCTCCCAATTATTTTCTTGTATACACAAGGTTCATCTTCGTTCTTGATGAAGCCAAACTCTTTGACTGATTCATCAAAACGTAGATTCCAACTCCTGGAAGCTTGCTTCAATCCATAAATGGATCTCTGCAATTTACATACTTTATTAGAATTCTTTGGATCGACAAACCCTTCAGGCTGTATCATGTATACATCCTCAAGTAGGTTTCCGTTAAGAAACGCTGTTTTGACATCCATTTGCCATATCTCATAGTCGTAATATGCGGCTATGGCAATTAAGATTCTAATAGACTTAAGCATTGCTACGGGCGAAAAGGTTTCATCATTGTCAACACCATGAGTCTGCCTATACCCCTTAGCAACAAGCCTAGC
Organism: Adenophora triphylla var. japonica; assembly: GCA_022495995.1. Classification (NCBI taxonomy): domain Eukaryota; kingdom Viridiplantae; phylum Streptophyta; class Magnoliopsida; order Asterales; family Campanulaceae; genus Adenophora; species Adenophora triphylla. The sequence goes on from JAFEMH010003592.1 coordinate 161,752, forward strand.
CTTAAAAGTATGTACCTTCCCATCCATGTCAGTTTTGTTTTTGAAAACCCACTTGCACCCTATGGTTTTTACACCTTCAGGTGGATCAATCAAGTTCCAAACTTGATTATCGTACATGGATTTGATCTCGGATTCCATGGCTCCTAGCCACTTGTCCGAGTCAGGAGTGGACATCGCCTCTTGATAGGAAGTAGGTTCATCATTCTCAATGATTTCTACTTCTTTACTTTCCGTCATGAGAAATCCATATCTCTCAGGTTCGGATCGTATCCTATCCGATCTGCGAAGAACTTGTGTATCTTGAACCGGTTCCACAACAGCTTGTGAATTTGGTTCCGTCTCTACTATTGGCTCTATGTCATTTTTGGGTTCTTGAATTTCTTCAAGATCAATTTTACTCCCACTAGTTTCTTTAGAGAGAAACTCTTTCTCTAGAAAGACACATGTCGAGCAACAAACACTTTGTTCTCGGATCGGTTGTAAAATTGATATCCTTTCGTTTCCTTAGGATAACCAACGAAAATATATTTATCGGATCTGGGTGCAAGCTTATTTTCAGAAACCAATTTCTTTACATAAGCTTCACATCCCCAAATCTTCATGAAAGATAAACTAGGTTTTCTTCCATGCCACATCTCATGTGGGGTTTTAGGAGCCGATTTAGTAGGGACCTTATGAAGCGTGAAAGCAGCTGTTTCCAATGCATGTCCCCAAAAAGAAATAGGAAGGTTAACTTGACTCATCATCGATCGAACCATATCTAATAGAGTTCGATTTCTCCTCTCGGACACACCATTCCATTGTGGTGTTCCGGGTGGAGTAAGTTCTGAAACAATTCCACAACTTTTCAGATGATCATCAAATTCTTGGCTTAAATATTCACCACCTCGATCGGATCAAAGTGTTTTAATAGTTTTGCCAAGTTGATTTTGTACTTCATTTTGAAATATTCTAAATATCTCAAATGCTTCACTTTTGTACTTCATCAGATAGACATAGCCATATCTTGATAAGTCATCAGTGAACGTTATGAAGTACCGAAATCCTCCCCTAGCAATGCTATTCATTGGTCCACATACATCAGTATGTATGAGAGCCAATAAATCACTAGCCCTTTCACTACTCTTAGTAAAAGGTGTTTTAGTCATCTTGCCCAATAAACAAGATTCGCAAACATCTAAGACATAAGGGCCATTATAAGAATGAGCAATACAGTAAAGCATATCATTCAAATAAATGGAAAATTTCTTATTCGCAATAAGAAAACTGTAACCCTCATTGTCTAAACAAGAAATTGAAATAATGTTTCTGCTCAAATCCGGAACATAATAGCAGTTATTCAAAACTAATATTAATCCACTAGGTAAAGTGACTTCATAAGTCCCTACGGTCAATGCAGCAACTCTTGCTCCATTTCCAACCCGCAGGTCTACTTCACCTTCCTTGAGCAACCTTCTATTCTTTAGTCCCTGCACATTTAGGCAAATGTGAGATCCACATCCGGTATCTAATACCCAAGAACTAGAAGTAGAAAGTAAAATATCTATCACATAGATACCTGAAGTCATGGCAATCTCATTGCCCTTCTTCTTCAGTCCTTCCTGATAAGCTTTGCAGTTACGCCTCCAATGCTCAGTTTCCTTGCAATGGTAGAAAACTGCATCCTTTTGGGATTTGGGTTGAGGCTTCTCAACAACGGCAACCTTTGCCTCCGGTTTAGCAACTCTTGCTTTAACCTTGGGTTTCTTGAACCCCTTTCCTTTATTCACCATCAACACTTGATTGGTTTTCTTGGCGATATTGTTCTCTGCATTCTTAAGCATCCCATGCAATTCAGACAGAGATTTATTCATCCCATTCATGTTATAATTCATAACGAACTGATTATAACTTTCAGGGAGTGGATGCAATATCATATCCGTAGCCAGCTCCAACTGGATAGGATATCCAAGCCTCTCAAGATGTTCGAGGTGACCCTTCATTTTCAACACATGAGGCCCAACAGGTTGTCCTTCAATCATCTTGCATGAATGAAGAGCCTTCATAGTGTCAAACCTTTCCTGACGTGCTTGCAACTGGAACATTTCCTTCAAATGATTTCCCAAAGCATAAGCTTCCATGTGTACAAGGTCCTTCTGAAGGGCCTTACACATGGTAGCAAGCATCAGGCAACCAACATCAAAAGAATCATCCACATGTTTCTTATGTTGATCCTTTTCAGCTTTAGTTGCATTAGCAGCAGGCTCGGGTGGAACGGGTCTATCGAGAATGTACAACTTCCTTTCCTGTTTGAGAATAATTCCCAAATTGCGGATCCAATCCACATAGTTGTTGCCATTCTCTTCTAACTTGTCCTTCTCAAGGACTGATCGCAGTGACAGATTTTGATTAGTGTTAACAGCCATTGATCTACAAAGATATGCAACAAATATGAACACATATAAGTACCTATTTCATTTAAGAGATTAATTAACGTATTTCATAAATACTCCCACTAAATTATATAACCTTCTTATACAATCATGCATAATATAATTTAATAGGCTAAGACCCAACTTTAATTTAATTTCAAGTCGGCTATGGCACGACTGCTCAAAATTAAACTAAAAAGGTAGATAACATTTATCAATCATATCAACATATGACTCTTAGATCCTTTATGAGATTATAGACATCATATGTCACATGTTTCAATCCCATCTTATGCCTTAGGCCCAAAACTGTTTTGATAGCCTAATTGAGTTCAACCATTTTAAACGTATAGCAATCACCATTTGCTCATCTTGATCATACAAAGATAGAATTAATGTACCTCGTTGTGGCGTAGCCTATATAAAAATATCCGTGTACTCACAAGTGTTTAAACATGGGTGGCATAAACAAACTCAAATTTCAATGTAGGTTCAATTTTCATGTTTATCAATTAACATGGCAAGGTTGATTCATGAAAATTATATGAGCATAATTATGAACATGAAATGATGCATCACAAATCACATTTGATGTTTACATCATAATTTCTAATCAATTACGATTTAATGACTCATGTAAAATCTCATTTAATATGACCATAATCCCTATAACAAACACTTTGTTCAAGATCTAGAAATTCATCAATTACTAGTACGTGGCATTGTAATCCAAGGTTATCCCACACTTCCATCGAAGTGCATGTGGGGAAGTTTTTGGTGTCCAGCCCATATACTAAGTAATATTCAAGATCCATATTCTAGATTAATCACATTAATCAAATAATTCAATTCACAATCATGGTATATCAAAATATACAATTACTTCCATAAGCAATTCTCATATAAAATCATGTTCTAAATCATATTCATCATGAAAATTAACATAATCACATTATATAATTATCATGATAATCTAATATAAACATCATGAACGGGGCTCTGATACCACTGTTGGGTTTCTAGGATCCATGCGCAGCGGAAGAATGCAAATTAACTCGAAAACCCAGAGCCCTAGGATCTGCTCTAGATGATTAATTAAGAAAGATGAAATAGAATAACCAAACTTGTGTGCTTTTGTCGTTGATAAACGCGTTCCAACTCCAGATTGATGAACTAGCGAATCTTCGATGAACGATTCTTGAATCACGAACGTTAGATCTTGATTGGCGAAGATCCTCTATTTGTATCCACGCGTTGAACAAACCCTAGAACAATTCTAGGTGGATTGCTAGATCCTTGATTGAACCTCTTTTCAATCAATGAAGAATAATGGAATTGAATGTTGTTTTTGATTCTCAATTCTCAATTGAAATCTCTCTTTTATGTTTCTCTACACCCAAAACCATGTGAGTGACTGCTAGGGCAACCAAGGGTTTGTAATTATACGTTATAAATATTTGCCCTTCACGAAAACCCTAATTTAAGTCAATTTCGCGTCAGTCCAGCGCCGATGGGACGACTCGTCCCCCAGGGCACGAGTCATCCCCTTGCACCCAGCTTCTGAATCTAGCGTCCCCCTTAAGGGGAATAGTTGACTCAAACCCAAGGCACGAGTCGTCCCTCAGGACTCTTCCTCTGAATCATTCGTCCCAGGCCAAGGGAATAGTTAGTTCAGGCCTGGGGACGAGTCGTCCCCTGAGAACAAAAACTCCATATTCTTCATTTTTGACAATTCGTTCGATGCGTGTGACCCCTTAGGACTATATTATGTTGGCAATGAGTTCGATCACATCGATCCTCATAAGATATGAGCGGACTCTAGCAAGCCATCATGCCTACCCAAATAATATAATATCAAGTTCGATTTCCTACATAGAACATATCACAATCCCTTTGTCACACGATGTTATATTGAACATGAGTCATGGTCCAAGTCAACTCATATTGTTCAATGCTTTCTCGTTACTAAGTAAATTGATTAATCGAATGATATTAATCACATTAATTCATTCGAACATGGCCATGCACTTCATCAATCTTACTTACGAGTGGCCTAGCAAACATCTCTCTTTACGAGGGACAAATTTCCATCTTGACTTATCATTCTTCCCAACAAGAATAATATCATGCCAATAATAGCCCTTATTATTATCCGGTTAAAGACAACGTTAAACTATATCAAACATAATATTCATCGAGTGGAAGACGATGATAATCTCAGTAAAAGGATATCAATGATATAACTATATGAGATTTATTTATGACATACGACCATGACATAAATCTCATAATGGGTCAAGTCCAGTACCTTATTCTCTAACAAGTACCCATGAATCTAATATGCATCTCCATGCATATAATCATCACATGATTATCCATTAGACTTCATACTAGTGCTTCATAAGTACTAGGGACACGATTATTAAAGTAAACATGCAAACACATATAATAATCAAAGAAATAATCTCTTATATAAATGAATAATGACATTAGAAATAAGTCTATATCTATAGGCCTAGGGCACTAACACCTACACTTTTGTAACAACAAACCCTTCTGCAGGTACCTCCATTGTATGCATGCCGCTTTCGGGCTCGACGGCCCACGATCTCCGAACAGATTTGCCAAGTCACCATCCATGTCTACGGGGTCAGCACCACGGATCTTGTGTATCACAGGCTCATCTAGAGCAAGCTTCTCAAACTGGTTGACATAATCGGGCCCCCAAAAGTGGTAGCTGTTCTTATATGTGGCAGTAACGCCTGGCCTTCTGGGCATACTGACGAGCATTTCTTTCATCGGGTTCTGGCTTGTAGCAAATCTTCGAATCATTTTCACCCTTTCTTCCGTCTGACTTAGTTTTGGTTCCGGGCAAATGAACATTTCCCCATCCTCCTTGACAAAGTGTTTGTTCGGGAGACCGGCTATAAGGGTGCATGTCGGGCCTTTTGTATCTCTTGTCGGCGGCTAGGGTCATCCGCTCTTTAAGTGCTTCGGCCTTGTCATATGCTTTGTCCTCTCCAGTCACAACATATCCCAGACCTCGCCTGTTTTTCTTAGGTTCCGACATCTCAAGCTTACACGGTCCTTGTTGTCGCTTTCCTAACCCCGTGCCGGAATGTAGCTCATGCCTCTCATCATCTTCATCACGGGAAGAATTTTGTCCGAGGAACTTGTTAAATCGATAGTGCAGACCTGCCCTTTCAGCTTTTCGATCGTGAAACCACTGAGCATCAGACTTTCTTGGTCAAGCTTGATTTTCATTACCGGCATGGTATTGGTGCTGGTCTCCCCAATAGTGATACTATCCCCGTAAATGGTTGTCAACACCCCATCCTGTACAAACTTCAGACATTGGTGGAGGGTGGAGGCTACCGCTCCGATCTCATGTATCCATGGCCTACCCAATAACGCCGAGAACGTGATATGAATATCGATGACCTGGAATTCCATTGCCATTTCCTTGCCCCCAAATAACAGATTCAAAGAGACAATCCCCACACGCTCCGAAGTCGAATCATAGGCCTTTATATTCTGGTTGGATGGCTTAAGACTCTGTGCATCAATGTCTAGCATGCTCATCATCTTTGCAGGAAGCACGTTCATAGTCGAATCGTTATCCACCAACACATGGGCGATTCGACGCCCCTCCAAGGGCACGGTGATGTGCATAGACTCGTTGTGCTTAGAACCGTAAGAGGGCAAATCTAGATCTGTAAAAGTGATAATGTTCCCATACTGGGCTGTTCCGATCAATTGGCATGCCTCATCTGGAGTGGCATTGACGGACACCTTGGTTTTGGATAGAGACTCTTCTAACTTTATCTTGTGGGGGTAAGAGGATGTGAGCAAGGACCGTAAAGAGATATCAGCCTGGGTTCTCTTCAACTGCGTCAAAATCGGGTCCTCTTGGATTTCTTCATTTCCTGATGATCTGTAGGGATCTCGAGATGCCTGGGGGGTTTGAAACCGCAATTCCTTTACCCTTTCCATGTGGATCAGCGCTATCTGCTCCCAACATCCTTCCTGATCGTGTCAACAAGTTAACCTTTTGATCATCCTCAATCACAAAATTTCTACTAGCCTCTTTAAGCTCTGCCAGCGTAAGCGGAGCGGAGCGAGTGCTGTATGGCCACACTGCTTGTCTTATCTCGTTTATGGACAATGGTGCATCCAAGTTAGATGCTATCACTACAAAAAAAGTGATTTTTAGGGACAACCTAATTTGGGACTGATGTATTTGGTAGACCCTATTAACCACTAATTAGGTTTGCCGGCTGGAATGGGCTTGATGGGTCGGCGAATTGGGTCTTAAAAACCCCAAAATTAATCAGTTGACTAAGAATTAGATAAAAAAAATAACCAAAACACTCCCTATTCTAACGCCCACTTCTTCCTCCAATTCCTTTCCCCTCTCTCTCTCTCTCTCTCTCTCTCTCTCTCTCTCTCTCTCTCTCTCTTTTGATTAGGTTAAAATGAGCGCCGCAAACCCTAACAATTCCAAGCAGCCGTTCAATTTCATCTACCTCTCGTTGCTGTTTGATTTCATGTAATTCGTGTGATTCCACACTCATATGCAAATAGGTATGCTATCTCATTCATGTTATCATTGATCTATTCTTTATCTTGCTCTATGTATAGCTAGGTTTTGTAATTGGGCATAAGCACCATCAATTTTGAACAACAATCTAGTGTAATTCGAGCAAGAATCCATCATATGGATCCATATTTTTGGCCCTATACCCTAACTATTTCGTGCAAAGATTCGTTTGTGTGTCTTTTCGTCTTGTTCTCTCGTGGCCCTGAACCCCACTGGTAATCTATAATCATCTTCGTTTTTTTTTGCCTAGTTGTTCCACGAGTTTATATTCAACTTGTCTCTCATTCTGGTTCGTACTAGCATGATTGAATTTCTTTGCCTTCATTTGTCAAAGCAGTGATTCAGTTCGGCGTGTTAATTTCATATTCTCTTATTAAAGAGGTTTCAATAGGTCAAAAACCACACAGGTAATCTCTAATCATCTTCATTTTTTTGCAATAACATTTTGAATGAACTTGTCATTGGTATACAAATAATGACCATGAACACATTGAAAACCATAAGTGAACATGGCCTAAAATCATTGAATGAAAAGAGGAGTAGTTCATAATACTAATCAGTGTGCTTTATTGATACATGAATTGGTGGTGTGACTCTCCTTTTATTGGCAGAAGAGGTTGGTAAGGTATACTTGAGGATGAACTTGCTACCTAAATAATTTTTGTAAATGTTGACATTATTTTATTACCTGTCATTTCCTCTTCAAATATCAATTATTTTCTATTCGTTTACCTTTAGGGGTCTTGTGGTTTTGCAAACTAAATTCTTGTACATATGCTTTATTGTGCTCTAGTTGACATTCTTTTCTATCAGATGGAACAGTTTGTGTGTGCTGGTTTCATCTCCGATGGGGGTGTAGAGAAGTACTTTATGAGAAATCATCTGATGATTTAAAATGTCTTAGGTACTGTAGTTCTCGTTCTACTTAAAGCCAGCTATTTTAACTGATTGCCTGAACACGTCTCTAGGAAGTTCAGAATGGTCAGTTGATACTGATCTGAAAAAGATCAATGAATAGTCTGTACCTAAGGCATTCTTTTGATGAATATGAAGTAATAATAGGCTTTTGTTGGTTTGGTTTCATGCTAGGTGAGTTTATTATATTTGGGTCACCGAGTTGCAGGATTTGGAACGAGCTAGGTGAGTTTATTATATTTGATTTAACCCAAGGGATAAATATGCTTGCATTTTCAAATTGTTATAAGATTAAATTGCATCTCATGGCATTGAAAATAACTTCTGACATTGTAATAATGTTAGGCAATTGAGGCAAGCTGCGGGGTTGGATAATCTCCTTTACACCCCAGATTCAGATTTTTCTTGTTTCGCAGATCTTGCACTCACATCTCCTGAAGATTACTATCTTGAAGGCCAAGGCTCGTATACAAAAAGGAAGCAATCAAGTTATTGACACAGTGGAACTGTCACTTCCTAGTTATTCATACAAATCACAGGTGCATGTTTTTTTTACTCCCTACTACTTTCTTACTCACTGCAGAATTGTTAAAGGCACGTTTCTTAGACCAGCGCCTTTTATTTGCTTACATTTGAAGTGTCTGTAGGCTGTTTGGATTCGAGTGCCACAGTCAATTAAAGCAGCTGTGGAGACTAAGATGTATTCCTTCCTTGGAGGCTTACATGCTGTCATGCAGTTCTTAATGTAGTGCCTTTGTAAGTCTCTAACAATCAAACATATCTGGAAACTGTAATTATGTATCTCGTTAGGTGTTCCAAGTTTTTTTCTTTAAATAATAACAAAATGTGGCCATGAACTATATAAAAGGAATAAGCTGAATGACGTATTTTATGTTATTTAATTCTGATTCCATAACTTCAAGATACTTTGCATCTTCTAGATATATAATATGCAGCACATCAGACTCTTCAGAGTGTGTTAATCCTCATGAGACATCGTATGCACCTGAAAGAATTCTATTATATGATTCCCGCCCAGGAGGAACTGGCATTTCTGCTCAGGTGAATTACAAGCTTCTCCTTATCCTCCATATATATGTAAATTTTACGTGAATTCAGGTCTTTAATTACCCACTCATCCAAGTTGACTAATTATAATTCTTGAATTCATATGCAAATACACACATATTATAAGCATTCACTAGCAAGGATGATTTGGACATTGTGTGTTCTTCACTGTACTGTTATGGATTATGAATACACCTCTACTTCTAAAATGTACAAAATGGAATTGGGAACTACAGGTTCGACCTCTTTTCACAGAGCTATTAACTGCTGCATTGGAACTTCTGGTGTCCTACAGCTGCTCTGGAGATACTGGCTGCCCTAACTGTGTTCAGGTTAGCACCATCTACACACAGTGGCATACTTGAAGCTAATGGGTGTTCCCCTTCATTTTTGAGTTATGCCATATTTGACACAAGTTTATAATTCTTGAGTTTGACCTGTTTCAGAATCTTGCTTGTCATGAATATAATGAGGTTCTGCACAAGGAAGCAGCTGTGATGATAATAAAGGTGGTGGCTTTGAAACTGTTGTGTTTGAAATCAGCAGCCATTTTCATTTTCTTTTTACTGAGCCTTCACCTAGTTTGTGCAGGTTTCATTCAATAGCAAGGACACGTGGATTTTATTGCAAGAATGTTATCAAGGAACAAACTTCTAGCGGAGGCAATTTTTTCAATAGTATGTGAAAGGCCCTTGTTTGATATGCAGATGATCAGACAACTATGGTATGACTTAGCTGTCAGATGTTTGTTGAATTGTGCAGCGGAATAAGTGAAGCTTGAAATAATGATAGGACAAAGAACACAAAGAAATAATGCAAGTGTGTGAATGTGTTTGCAGAAATATAATAACACGTAGAATTTAAAGTGGTTCGTAGTTCACTCCTCCTACATCCACCCCCACCGTCAATCTTGACAAGTGAGATCAATTTTATTATAATCTTAATCAACAAGAATTACAAATGATTGATAAGGCAAGTGCCTTGAACTTTCTCTTCCTAATTAGTACAAAGTCAACTAGGGATACACTTAAAGTACAGCCTTAAGTGCTTTTACAACTTGAAGTACAGCCTCAAGATTTTACAAAAACAACTAATACACTCAAGAAACAAATCTTGAGTGTTTAAAAATTATTTCTACACCTAAAGTACAGCCTTAGGATTTGGAATTTGTGAATTAACACACTAGGGTTGTTTGTTGTTGAAACAAAGGGTTTCAGTCAAGGTTTTTGGTTTGGAAAAGTGTTTGAAGGGTAGGGATTGGAGTGTAGGGATGTGTGTGTAGGGATGTAAGGGAGAGGTTTATGGACTGTGAAAAAGAGTATTTTTCAAGAGTATTTGTGTAGAGGATGAACTCCTCTTATTTATAGCCTTCAATGTAGCCGTTGGAATATGACTGTTGCAGCTTCATTAATGACTCTTTGACTGGTCTTTGCCCCACTTGTCCACTTGCAGGTCTTCATGAGCTGGCTTGAGCTGAGAGCTTCCAGAAGGTCTTCAATGGTCTTCAAAGGTGAACTTGATAGCTGTGAGGATACAAGATTCCATCTTGGTTGAGATTTTGGCATCAAAGAATGAGACAGAGTAATGGTTGTCTCGAGGGACAAAAGCCATAGCCGTCGAGATCATACCAAGGCTTAACTATCAGAGATGATCTCTAATAAGGATTGAGATGCACTTGATGATCTTGAAATCTTAGAGGGGAATATGATTCATGTTATTGATTGATTGTAACCAAAGTATAAGGCAGAATCATAACAGTCAGTCTCACAGCTGTCAGACAAACTGAAAGATGAATATGACAAATTTCCTCTTTTGATATAAACCCTGTTCTATATATATATTCCTTTATCAAAACCAACTAACTGAGACATTGATCAAAGTTAGGTCCTAACAATTTCCCCCTTTTTGGTAAAGGAAGATCTATTTAGAACATGTATTCACAGTTAATGATAAGAGAAATACTAATGAAAGAAATAATTCAGGGATTCATATCATGCACAAGTAATCAGAATGAGATTGAAATACTGGGATTTGATCTCAAGATGAGAGAAGTTCACATATTACACCTATAAAAACTAAACCAAACAAAATAGATTGTTTCAACAAAAAAAAAAAATGTTCCAACATAGTACGCTTCACCATCGCCCGCTGATCATAGAACTCTTCTCTTTCTTGCCTTGCCGAAAGGAGCTCATTTCTTTCTTCCTCCAGCTCTCTTCTCATTTCTCGGTTCAACTCCTCTCGTAATAGAACTCATTGTTCCATTCCCAAGTCATCCTCTCATCATATTTGAAGAACTTATCTTCCTTTGCTTTCGCTTGGGCCCTTGTAAGAGGCATCTCGATCATTTCTTATTCTCATTGTGCCCCACAAATGCTTCTTTTTGTTCCTTGCTTTCTTGCTTTTCTTGGGCACATGGGATGGATCAGGTTGAGGAACAGGGACATATGAACTGGGCTTGAGGAACAAAGGGACATATGAAAGGATTGTTGAGGAGGGTTGGAAATGGAAGAAGATGGAATTATTATGGGAGAGTCTTGATCTGGGCTTGAAGGATCATCATCATCATCATCACTGTCAGAGTCTGAGGAAAGATCAATAACATTATTGGCTCTGTTTTGGCTGACAGCTATGGATTCTCTGAACTCTTTGATCTCAGGAATAGAGATCAATTTCATGAAGTGAGAGTTTTCATTGGGTGAGTTGAAGAGAATGGGATCAACAGAGATGAAGGGTGAAAGATAGGGCTCAATGCCTGGATTTAGGGTTGGGGGAAAGATATTGACAATTTTGCTTATCAAAAGCATAAGGGCAAACTTTTGTTCAAACAGAGAGAGAAAGAATGATTTTGCAAGCTCAATGCACAAGGTGAAAACTAGACCTTTTGGCATAAAGAGACAAGAATTGAGTGATGGAGAGAGAAGTTGGCTGAAGAGAATTTCCCAATCAATAAGTGTATTGGGAGTGATGAATTTTGGGAATGATGGGATTTGGTGAACAAAATTGGAGGTTGATGAAGTCCTTGACACTTTCCACTCTTCATAGGCAAAGAATACTAATCCTGCAAGATTTCTTGCCACCATAATCAAACCATTTCTTGACAGTTCCCAGGATTTTGGATAGGTAAAGGGGTTTGCAATTTCTGGGATATGATTTACATGGGCTAACCTTGTCCTTACTGCCTTGATGGAAGAAATAGAAAAATCAATGCCACAGCTAAGCATCCAAGGTTCTTTCTTGGGAAGGTAGGCTTGATTTAGAGTGGGAGGAATGGAATGGCTTGGAGGGCTATCAGTACTGTTAGGGATGGGATCACTATCAGACATATCTTGACCTTGTCCAGCTAGGATTGGACTCTGAGGGGAGGCTTCAACAGATTCATTTTCAGGGATTAGAGAAATTGGCTTGGAAGGAGCAGAGGCATGGGTTGAAAAAGTTGGGATTGAGACAGATGATTGACCAAGACCTTGCTTGAGGAGATCAGAACAAAATTGGGATTTTAGGAGGTTTAAAGCTGCCCTGACTTCTCCCTTGGTCAACTTTTGCTCAAGAATAGTTACAAGGACTGCCTCATTTTCTGGGGTTCCATCAAACACAAGTCCCTTGCATGCATTTAGGATTGTTTCTCCCTTTGAGACAAGATTGGGATCAATTTCAACTCCAACCTTTTTGAGACTTTGAATAACCTCAGTAGTCTTATCAGGATTCCCCCTATCAATTTCAACAGTTGGGGCAGGTTCATTCACAAGCTCAGTCTCAGGTATAGAAGGGATGGTTTGGATATCTACATCCATAGTTGTCACCTTTGGATTACTGGATGACTCACCTGTTCCACTTCTTTTCTTGATAAACCTAGACCTGAGTTCATCTATGGCTATCACTGTCTCCTCTTTACTTAGAACATCATCAAGAAAAATGAGAGCAAATTTTCAAGATCGTGGTTCCCATCCAACTCAATAGCATCAATGGCTCTTAAGATTTTGGCTAACTGTTGAGGTTGGGTAGAGGGAATATTTTCATCGTTGTTCCCCTTAAAGGTTGCTTCTCCGATTGTTCTTTGAGGTTAAGGATAGCTTCTATGGCTGACTGATGACCTGAGCTAGGTGTGGATGACTTGTCCACTCTTGGACTGACAGTAGTGGATTTTGGAGAAAGGGAAGGGGTATTTATTTTGGTTTTCTTGGCCTTGGGTACTTTCTTTTCAGGTTTTCTTTTCTTTGGCAAAGATTTAGAAGGAATGGATAAGGAGGATTGTACCTTGGATCTGGTGGCTGCCTGCCTGGTAGGGATAGCTGTCAGAGGTTGTTTGCCTTTGTGCAGAGTGTTGGATAAGTCAATGGCTACTCAAGCTCTTGAGGGTCTATGTTATCATCACTTTAAGATTAACTTGACCCATGGTGTCAACCCCATGACTGTCAACATCACCCCTTTCTTCATTATTCTTATCATGGCTGTCAGAGAAGGTTCTTTCACTATCAGCTTCTTGAACATCCTTGTTTTTGCCTTTATTTCCATGAGATACCACAGTCTTTTTCAACAATCCTGTCTTCTTCACATTGGATTGTACACCCCTCTTTATTCTCCTACTTGTAGCCAATGCTATCAAGTCCTTCCAGTGTTCAATCTTCTTTCTTGTTTCTTCTTGCGCTTTTTCTTGAGTTTCAATAAAGCTACTAGTGCTTACATCATCTCCGGCTCTCATCACACTCCTTTCTTTTGTTTCAATACAAAGGTTCTTTCATTGAAGCACTTTGTCTCTCGATGACTTCACGTCTTCACCATTTCTTGTGTAGAGGAGGATTGAGCTTAGGAATTAGGACTTCAAGAATTCCACTCATGAATCTGTAGTTGTTCATCTTTCCACCTTGCTTCTTGAATTTTAGAGTGGAGGTTGAGGCTGCAAGCTGGAAGTTGTGGAGAAGAACAATGCACCAGTTTGTGTCTTTGGTCATTAGGCTCAGCATTTGCTTCCATTCATTTGATCCCATTTGATCAAATGAAGATTGCTTGCCATCAATGGCTTTGTTGACCACATCCATTAGAGTTGATTTGAAAATATCAGCTTTGTCCTTCACCATTGCCTTGTCCTGTACACTTTTGAAGTCATGAACATTAACCCCAATGAATTTCTCATATACAGTCTTCAATCTATCTGACCCTCTATCCCATATGTTTTTCACAGCATCTTCTTTGTTTGGGATCCCATAGACTTCACTGACCATTTCTTGAGTAATGGTAATCTCAACATTGTCTATGGTGGCAGTTATTGAATTGTTTTCCTTGTTCCTCTTTCCCACAAGGAAAATTTCTCTGCACAGTTCTTCATAAATTGGAGGTCTGGCTCCCATGAAATTAAGCAATTCATTGACCTCAAGAAGTTCTTTGAAGAGTATCCCAACTTCAGAATCATAGAAGCTAGGTTTAATGAAGTAACTGTGAGCATCTAGGTAACTTGCTTTTGATGCTGCCATTGATGGTGAAATTGTCACGGCTTGAATCACAAGTGATATCCAAGGTGATAACAGCACCAACGATAGCACTTGGGATGGCACACACACACACTTCGAAAATAAAACAATTTTGTAAAAGAGTTTGCAGCGGAATAAAACACCAAAATTGTTTTTCTCAAGTTATATAAATATAACTTGAGAGTGCCTCTTAGGCAAGACTTTATAATCACTATGAATGAATTTACAAAGCCGAAAGTTCCCTATAGCTATATCTATTTTGAGCTCTATGGAACAAGAGATAAAGAACGGAATCCTATCCTAGCCTTCACACACCTTGATACCAAAGTAATCAAGTGCGAAATTACAAGGGAGAAAGGATTTAAAAAGAACCAAACAAAGAACTCTATCTCTAAGCTTTTCGAAGGTGTGAATGTGATGAAATAATTGGCATGTCTTCAAATAAACCTTCCAAGCTTATTTATAGTCTTCAAATACTTGAAGGCTACTCCAATAACAGCCTTGGGGCTGGTCTTGCACATGGAGGAAGTGTAGGGAGAGTGGGTTAATTTGTTTCCACAATTCTAGCTCCCACTTCCTATTTTGTAGCAACCGAGTTGTTGAATCCTCAAGCCATGCTTCCACGCCTTGTACTCCCTTGCTTTATCATCCTTGTACTTCTTCTATAACTCAGCAACAACCTTTGACAAAGTCTCCATACGTATTGTTGTTGTTTGCCAAAGTTACGAATTAATTCATAAAATGTATTAATTATTTTCTTCCAATTTCCACACGTGTCTAGCTCCTTCTTTGATGCTATTGCACCCTGAAATACAACCATAAACCATAGACTATACGACCCATATTAGCACGTTAGTCCATTAAATAACAAACAAGAAATATACAACTATATAATTTTCGATCCAGAAATCATCTCGTGATATCACCTGGACTTTTTGGGAAATCATCTGCGATATCACTGCAGATTACACTAACAATCTCCCCTTAGTTGGATATTTCTTTCCAAACTCAATGTGCCGCCGTCCCGTAGGATTAGTCTATATACAAATGTACAGAGCATAGAACACAGAATAATATCTCCACAAAAATTAACTCCCCTTAATCAAGGAGCTAATCCTAAACAATGATTTATCATAATAAACTAATTTATTTCAAACTTTAAAAAGTTTTCGAAATAAACTAAGTAACCATTAAAACCATAACCATTGTAGCAAATAACATCCAAAAACTAGCAAAAAAACAACCTAGCATATTAAGTTATTAACAAACCAACTAAAGTGTTTTAGCAAAATAAAAGTAAATTGTTTAAAGAACCACCACCATCACCAAAATAAAAACATTGTTTGTAGGACCACCACAAAAACAAGTCACCCATATGATAGTGGCAACATCAACCTTCGGGTTTGTCAACCTTCGTGTTCAAACCTTTCTTCTTCTTCAAACTCCTCTCCTTCCTCCGATCTCCTTCCCTATCACTTCCACCATCACTTGGGCCAAGATCGGTGGTAGCACCCGCAAAGAGCACCACTCCGTAAGTTCCAAGAAGCAGCAGATCCTCCCCCCTTTGGGAAGAAATTTCATCAATAAAAGCATCCGTTACCCGCTTAAGCTTAGCCCATCCCTCGCCAGTTCTCCTATTGCACTTGACCGCTTTGTGCAGAAGTTGATAACCGTAGCCTTTGGGATTGATGGTCCGAGTTGCCCAAAAGATTTATCATGTTGTTCGAATACTTGCGGCATCGGCTCTCGCAAAAGTATGAGGGGCAACACCTGGGAAGCACTTGGGGTATCATGTGAGATAGCACCGGGAGGAGCAGGGGTTGTTTCATCAAATTTGTTCCAAGGAAGATCTTTAGTATACCTTTTTACCCTTTTTCGCTTGTTGATCAACGGTATAGTACTCGGGTTCAAGGGTAAAAACATCGTAGGCTTCAATGGGCAAGGATTGAAATACCAAAACTTTGAAGATTAGAGAAGGATAGGGAAAAAGCTAATGTTCACTTCCTTTTTCTACCCCATGAAGCTAAGTGTTTAAACACTAATCTTCCAAAGTTAATCCTTAAATTTTTACCCAATCTATACGACACATTCGCATGCTCCAAAGTCACAATAGGTTCATTAGTTGTAGGAAGCCAATTGAAGATGCACAGTTTGTGTAGTACGTAATAGAGAGAAGATAATCTAGAAGCATGAAGTTTCTCTTTCAAAGGCCAAGACTGTAGTTTGTTGTGAGTGCGCAATTTTACCATTTCATCTCTATTGACCCTAATGCTCTCATCATCTACATTAGGGAGGCATAAAACTTTGTTAATCAGTGAGTAAAAGAATAGACTCTTCCCTAACAAACACTTTTCCATATTTAGCACCCTTCATCATCCAAATGAGCATGCAAATTGGCAAAGAAATTGCGAATAACACTCTCAACAAAAACCGATGCATGATTATTAGCATTAATAAAATTCCCGTCCTTTAAAAACCGAACCACTCCTTCCTTTTCCAACCGACCCTCATCAATGTGCTTCTCTTTTAAAATTCTCTTACTTAGACTATTCAACCAAAGTTCCATATTTTCCTTTTTATAATACTCCAAAAGTAAGAAAAGGTTTTGGAAAAGCTTTATCCTCTTCGCTTGAGTAACCTCATCACCGTAATTATCACTAGAGGAATGTTTAGGAACAGAAGAGGGGGCAAGTGTTACCTCGTATGATATCCTCTTCTTGCTAGCACTTCGGTAGCACTCACGCTTTGCCCTTGGCCTTCTTTTTCTCGATAACTGAGAGGGTCTCCTCTTCATCACCATCTACCCAAGCATCAAATGAGTCCACGTAGGCTCCTTTTCCTTGTTTGCTTCAAAGTTCTCGTCACTCACATGGGGTGAGGACACATCAATAGAGCTTTCGAGACTTCAACCGGATCGAGAGGTGGTATTTGAAGTTGCCTTGGACCTCGATTGATCTAATGCGGTTGGAAGACCTCCTTTTGCAATTTGGGAGACAAACTTGGCGCTTGGGGCTTTCCTCTTCCTTTTGGCTCGGCAGGATGAGAGTCACTTTAGGAATGCCTTGATCAAACGAGGCATTGGGGCCAGAGGTAGGAACAATTGCCATTGTTGGTGGAGAAGAGCTTGGAGTGATCATTGGGGAAGTTTCCATGGCCACGCGAGATGCCACGGAAGGAGCAATGCTAGGTGAGATGTCCATTTGGTCCGTGTGGGAAGGTTCGGTACTAGCTTTGGATGGAGATGTCATGGAGATATGAGGGAATTTTGGAACGAATTTTTTGACCTAGGTTGAGAAGGGAAGAAGACGCTGGAATGGGGGTTTAAAGAGGTAGAGGGAGTAACGGTTAGAGAGAGATAATAGGAGAGTTAGAGAAAATTTAGGAAATTAAGAGAGAGAGACGGTGAGGGAACAAAAAATTAAATTGATTAGACAACCCTATCCCATCTAAACTCCTAAAAACCCTCACCTTTAACCCTATCCACTCATTAACAATAAACCCTCACCACACAAAGTTTTTAAAACCCTAACCAACTTAAGGATAATAAACACGGTTGCAAAATTTTAAAAAAAAATAAAGAAAATATATTTATTTTTTTTAAGTATAAACGTAAAACAATAAAAAATAAGTAAACTAAATAATTTGTAACTCAGCCCAAAACATTATAAGCAAAAAAAATAAATATGGGTTAGTTACTTAATTAAGTTTACCAAAAAATAAAGGAAACTTGTTGAAGATGTTTTCAAAATCGTAAACTCTTTATTTAAAAAGACTTTCAGATTTTGAGAAATTAATCAACAATATTTCGAAAATAAATAAAAAACTAATATAGCACACACTAATGTGTTAAGGCAATGATGGTAACACGTAGGATAACACATATGATATAAAATCCCTTGATAAATAATTTTTCAGTTTCAAACACTTGAGGCATAATAAACTTAGCCTTTTTTAGACACTTCAGGCATAACAAGCTGAGCATTTTTCATGCACTTTAGGCATTATATGCCTATATATAATTTTTTAAGTACATTGCTTGTTAAACACGTCTCAATACACTTCTTTAAACAAGAAAGCAACGTAGTAACGAGCTCCGTGCTTCAAGTTATATTTCAAGTGTAGAGACCAAGTGATCTATGCCTTTCAAGTAGGGTACACTGTAGTAGCGAACTTCATGTCCCTAATACTCAGCATAAATCACCTCATACCTTCTCATTGGCAAGAGTACATCGTTGCAACGAACACCGTGCCCCGAGCTCGAGAGAATAGTATGGATAAATGCCTTTGTCTTTTATTTATCAAAAAGAAAATATTAGTGACTTTGTCACTTTAAGCATATGAAGGGGAATGATATCGACGTGCTAACCTAAATAATAACCTACCATAACAAAAAGGTCAACATGTGCCACGCTTAGAACTAAGCTAGCTAGAATAAACAAATAATAAAGTAATTTTTTTTTTTTTAAGTAAATAACCAAAGAAAAAAAAAAATACACTAATATACAAGTGTTACCCTAAGTGATAACATCACCCGGGGTAGCACAGACGAACGTACTCGTAGATTACAAAGACCAAGAGATCTTTTCAAACTAGAAAATCTCTCGTGGTCTAAGGCCTTGGTAAAGATGTCACCGGTTGATACTTAGTATCAATATGATCAATATTAATTAGGCCTTTATCTACCATATCTCTAAGAAAATGATGACGTATGTCAATGTGTTTGGTACGGGAATGTTGAACTGGGTTTTTGAAATGTTGATAGCACTCAAAGTTATCACAAAGACATAGTCAAAGAATTACTCTCTAGGCCATAGTCATCTAACATATGTTTTAGCCAAATAAGTTGTGAACAACAACTACCAAATTTCGCCACATACTCGGACTCACCATGGAGAGAGAAACACAATTTTGTTTACGACTATACCATGAAACTAAATTGTTGCCCAAGTAAAAACACCCCCACTAGTACTCTTCCTATCATCCATATCCCCGCCCAATCCGAGTCACTAAAGCCAACCAAATTGGTATTAGTATCCTTACTAAACCAAATCCCTAATTCACTTGTTCCTGAAACATATTTAATTATCTTTTTGACAGAATTAAGATGAGAGACTTTAGGATTGGCTTGATAACGTGCACAAACACACACGCTGAACATGATATCAGGATGACTAGAAGTGAGATAGAGAAGGCTACCTATCATTGAACGATAAAGAGTAGGATCAACATCCTCACCTACTTGATCTCTACCAAGTTTGAGAGAAGAACACATGGGGATTTTTGAACTTTTTGCTCCTTCCAACCCAAACCTTTTACTAGGCTCTTTGCATACTTGCTTTGTGAAATGAATATTCCTTCATTTGATTGTTTCACCTGCAAGCCTAGAAAGAATGTTAACTCTCCAATCATGCTCATTTCAAATGTTGATGTCATAGCCTCTACAAAATCTTTTAAACACGTTTGAGAAGTAGAGCCATATACTATGTCATCAACATAGATTTGAACAATGACTATTTCTTTGCCATGCCTTAGGATAAATAAGGTCCTATCTCGCTTTCACCTCTTGTGAATCCATATTCAAGTAAGAAAGAGGTTAAGCGATCATACCATGCACGTGGAGCTTGTTTCAAGCCATATAAAGCTTTATCAAGTCTATATACATGGTTTGGTAGATTAGGATCTTCAAATCCTTTTGGTTGTTCAACAAAAACTTCTTCTTTTAAATAACCATTTAAAAAGGCGGCTTTAACATCCATTTGAAACAAAGTAATTTTTAGAAAACAAGCTATAGCCAAGAGGAGTCTTATGGATTCTATTCTAGCAACGGAGCAAAGGTCTCATCAAAGTCAACACCTTCAATTTGGGTGTAACCTTGTGCTACGAGACGAGCTTTGTTCCTAACAATATTTCCTTGCTCATCTCGATTTGTTTTTGAAAATCCATTTAGTACCAATAACATTTGTATTACTAGGACGTGGTACTAAACACCAAACTTCATTACGAGCAAAGTGGTCAAGTTCCTCTTGCATGGCTTGTATCCAAAAATTATCTTTTAAAGCTTCGTAAATATTTTTGGGTTCTAAAGAAGAGACAAAACAGAATATTTTACCTTGTGGTATGTGGTGGACATACACACATACCTTGCCATTTCACGGTCACTAAAATGTCCTTTGTTCCTTGTTTGTACCCCTTCACTAGCTTCTCCAATAATTTGAGAGGAAGGATGGTCTCTTCGATCCTAGCCGGTGGATCCCTTCTCAAGTCTTCTGCGCACATGATCATCATCCGACCGTTCATCCTTTTCGCTTGCCGGATTGGTCTTGGGTGATACCGAGATGCTATCCCATCGCTGGCAACACTTTGGCCAAAGACTGGGTATCACTTACTTGATTTTGATTCTCCAGCTTCTTCCAAAGAATATTAATGGAGATTCCCGTACTCCATCACCCGTAACACTTGCTAAATCATCAAAAACAACGTTAATTGATTCCCGAATGGTTTTTAACCTAAGGTTATAAACCCTATATGCTCGACCGTCCCGAGCATACCCAAGAAATATAGCCTTATCACTTTTAGAGTCAAATTTAGCTAAGTAATCCCGATCATTTAGAACATAACACACACACCCAAATGTATGAAAATAATGAACCTTTGGTATCCTACCATTCAAAATTTCATAAGGTGTCATTCTAGTACCAGGTCTTAGAAAACCCTATTGGCCGTGTGACAAGCCGTGTTTATGGCCTCACCCAAAATCTTTTTGAAATTCTTTTTGAAAACAACATCACACGTGCCATCTCAAGTAAGGTCCTATTTTTCCTTTCACCCACCCCATTTTGTTGAGGTGTTTTAGGAGCAGAAAACTCATGTTTAATTCCTTTTAATTCACAAAAAGTAAAGAACAATGAATTATCAAACTCCGTTCCATGATCGACCTTATTCGCATGATAAGAGCGTAAAACATGTTTTTGATTTTAGCATGTAAGACTTTAAACTTTTCAAAAGTTTCGATTTTTCTTTTAAAAATATACCCAAGTAAATCTAGAAAAATCATCAACTATTACAAAAGTATATTTCTTACCTCCTAAACCTGTCTACCTCAACTGGACCCATTAAATCCATATGCATTAATTGAAAACAAAGGCGTTGTCCCGTATCACTCCTCATTATGTTGGGTAGCACTATGGGTAGCACGTGTTTGTTTACCTTTAAACAATCTTCACATATGATTTTTGTACTAATGTCCAGACTAGGTATACCTCTTATAGCTTCAAAGCATTAATGAGTTTCACAATGTTACGAAAATGGACATGACCCAACTTTTGATGCCATAAGGTAGCATCATCAACCCTCACAGTAATGACACACTTGTTTATCCTCAACAAGATAACAGCTTATTACTTGACCTAGTACCACCATAACACGCTTATTGGTACAATCAAAAACTTCACAAGTGTTTTTATTGAATTTTACTTCAAGGTTGTCATCACAAAGTTGGCTAATACTAATTAAATTAGTTACCACCCATCAACATGCAAAACATTTTTCAAAGCAGAAATCCAGGTACATTTAATACGCCTTTTCCTACTATATTACTCTTGCCACCACCACCATATGTTACACTACCACCTTGAATAGGTTCATATTCCTTTAAAAATATTTTTGTTCCAAGTCATATGACGAGAACAACCACTATCAAAATACCATGAACCTTCAACATTAGTTTTTAAGGCAAAGGCATACAACATCACATATCGATTAGACTTAGGTTTCCACACTTTCCTACTTTGATAATTTTTCTTCGATCGACAAAGTGATATCCGACATGCTAGGTAGCACTTCGGGTATCACACAGAACCGGACTGTTTCTTTAAGAGAGTTTTGCAATTATTTTTCAAATGTCCAAGAGAGTAACAAAAGAGTTACATATTTTTACCTTGTCGAAGACTTATCGAAGATATTGGTTCAACATGATCTCTTTCTTTAACAAAAATTAACTTATCTTCTCGTATTAGACAAAGTAGATGTAATAGCATTTAAAGACTCTTGAAAACCCATACCGCCTTGAGTGGTTTGGACAACCCAAGAATTGCATCTAACTTGGTAGAACTCGTATTGAGTTTCTTGAATGTTGTCTCGGCAAGAGTAAGTTTGCTCTTGACTTTGTCCACCCACATCCTTCTTTGTGAGTTGAACTTCCAATCTAGTCAAGCCATCGCTTAGGTCTTGAACCTCTTTGGACAGAGAGATCACCTTCTTGTTCTCTTTCTTCCATTCATCCACCAATTCTTTGCAAAGGTTCTTAAGACCACAAATGAGTTCATCCTTGCCGAACTCCTTCTCATCTTGTGAACAACTCCGCATCCATGTTAACGTAACCCACAAAACAAACAAAGATTTATCAAATTTAAATCGTATACCGTTGGATGATATCTCGTGTGCTATCCCATTTTGGATATCACCGGTATCACCGATTAATCCGAGTCACAGCTTTGTGACCACCATTGCCGTTTGATCCGAATCTTCGCATTGATTGGTCTCCTCATCCTCATTGTCACTGAGAGAAACCCATAGGTTCTTTCCCATCTTCCTTAGAGTGTTAGCACACTCATTTGAGTAATGACCCCATCCAGAGCAAGCATGACATTGGATTGATTCAAGGTATTTTGGATCAGATCTGGATTGATCTGATGATGCTCTCCTTATGGGACCACCTTTCGAGTAGATGGAAATGTCCTCTTGGGCATTGAATTGTACACCTTGGCTTGTTGCTCTTTAGCCTTTACTCGCACATTTTCTTTGTTAAATTTTCTCACCATTGAGTTATATTTCCTGGTAAGTAAGGCAACACTGGCATCTTCACCTAATTCCTCAAAAATTTCGTCATCCTCATTAGTTGAACCACTAGAGGATTGAACTTTTAAAGCAACACTCTTGCCCTTAGAAGCTTCACTTTGCTCAAGAAGGTTTGACTCAAAATTTTTTAAAATGCTCATTAAGGAATTGATGTTCATAGTAGAAAGATTGTGAGCCTCTTCTATAGATGAAACCTTAATATTAAAACGCTCAGTGGAGAGTTCTAATAGCCTTTGAAACCAATTGTTTGTTTGTAAAAGGTTCACCAAAAAGTTGACACTCATTAGCAATGTCAAACAATTTTTCAAAATAAGAGGAAATGGTATCACTTTCACCCATTCTCAACCTTTCAAATTTGCCAAGAAGACCTCTAAGTTTGTTTTCACGCACACTAGAATCACCTTCACAAAACCTTTGTAAAATATCCCAAGCTTCTTGAGCCGTGGAACTATTTTGAATAAGTTTAAAAATATGCATGTCAACCCACTCAAAGATAGCATTAAGAGCTTTCTCATTATAGTTAGCTAGAGTGATCTCTTCATTTGTCCACTCACCTTCAGTTTAACCTCGAACATCACCATCCTCATCGGGAGGTAAGAGTGGAAGAGAGTACCCATGAACTATAGATCGCCATGCTCGAAGATCAATTGATTTGATATGCGAGCGAAGGCGAATTTTCCAATATGCATAATTCGAACCATCTAAAACAGAAGACGTTTTTGGTTTGGATTTGCAGGATCAAAAGCCATGATAAAGAGGACCAAACACTTAGTATCGTCAAGTGAGAGGCTCGATACCAATTGAAATTGTCACGGCTTGAATCACAAGTGATATCCAAGGTGATAACAAAGACCAACGATAGCACTTGGGATGGCACACACACACACTTCGAAAATAAAACAATTTTGTAAAAGAGTTTGCAGCGGAATAAAACACCAAAATTGTTTTTCTCAAGTTATATAAATATAACTTGAGAGTGCCTCTTAGGCAAGACTTTATAATCACTATGAATGAATTTACAAAGCCGAAAGTTCCCTATAGCTATATCTATTTTGAGCTCTATGGAACAAGAGATAAAGAACGGAATCCTATCCTAGCCTTCACACACCTTGATACCAAAGTAATCAAGTGCGAAATTACAAGGGAGAAAGGATTTAAAAAGAACCAAACAAAGAACTCTATCTCTAAGCTTTTCGAAGGTGTGAATGTGATGAAATAATTGGCATGTCTTCAAATAAACCTTCCAAGCTTATTTATAGTCTTCAAATACTTGAAGGCTACTCCAATAACAGCCTTGGGGCTGGTCTTGCACGTGGAGGAAGTGTAGGAGAGTGGGTTAATTTGTTTCCACAATTCTAGCTCCCACTTCCTATTTTGTAGCAACCGAGTTGTTGAATCCTCAAGCCATGCTTCCACGCCTTGTACTCCCTTGCTTTATCATCCTTGTACTTCTTCTATAACTCAGCAACAACCTTTGACAAAGTCTCCATACGTATTGTTGTTGTTTGCCAAAGTTACGAATTAATTCATAAAATGTATTAATTCTTTTCTTCCAATTTCCACACGTGTCTAGCTCCTTCTTTGATGCTATTGCACCCTGAAATACAACCATAAACCATAGACTATACAGACCATATTAGAACGTTAGTCCATTAAATAACAAACAAGAAATATACAACTATATAATTTTCAGTCCCGGAAATCATCTGTGATATCACCTGGACTTTTGGGAAATCATCTGCGATATCACCTGCAGATTACACTAACAGATGGTTAAAAGAATTAGGGTTGAAGGAATACGATGGAGGATTAGTGAAGGAAAGAGATGAATTTTAAACAGAGGGTTAATGAAACAGGAGTTTTAGTGATTACGAAAGGAGAGAGACAAATAATGAGTGGAGAGTGGGTTTTAATGGGCATTGGGGGTTTCAAAGTTTAGTAACTGTTCATATGAACAGTGATTTTTGCCCTTCCCCACGTTGAGGCATTAACTTCCACAGAGCACAAGAAGAACATTCTCTTTTTCAAGAATTTTGCAGGTGAAGAGATGGCTAAGGAAGTGACAATTGTGAGCAATTAACACGATCAAATCACCAAAAAGTTGCTTTAACCTAGTTTGTAGAAAAAACTTTGACAGCTTAAGTCTAGTTTGAATGATGATGGTCATTCGAGATAGCTATGGGGAAACTTGCCTATAAAACAATGACAATTTCAGAGGAAACTTATTCGATTGTTTTATAAACACAAATGGGTAGATTTTCCTCAAAGTTTAATCCCAAAATATGGCTCAGCTTGACAAAACAATTGGTTTTTGGGAAGAATTGTGAGGATGATTTGAGGGGGATGAAATGGAGATAGATAGAGCGTCCTTCAATGTAGTTGAAAGTTCAGAGGGAGTGAGTGACAGAGGTAAGAACAAGAGAGTGAGAGTAGATCAGGACTATGGTGTCAAGGAGGTAGCTGTCAGAGAGAAAATTGACAGTAGAGAGGGAGAGGGAATAAGGCTTTTTGGAAAGACTATCAAGGTTGATCAGGGTGAGTCCAGTAAGGAAAAAAGTAAGGTAGAGAGGGTTTATACATTGGGGTAATTGGTTAAGCAAGATAGGGCCCAGACAGCTATGGAGAGGGGCTTAGCTGTCAAGAAGAAGGTTGAGCCTGAGAAGCTGTATACTCCTGAGCAGGGAATCACTCTCTCCAGGGGTTGGATTGTTGGAGGGGAGAGGTGATAACTTTGCTGGAGTGCATGTATCTCCTTCTTCAACAATATCATACCTATTCGACCAGGTTATTGGTTGTTTTAGCCCTGCCAGAGTTCCAGCTGTGGAGAGAGAAGAGTCAAGAGCTAGCCAACCACTTGTAGTTGCTGGGAATGGATCTTATTCTGGATATTTCAGCTTTGTGACACCAATGGAGGGTTTGCTTCAACCTTATGATGCAGTTGAAGAATGGTGGCCAAGGAGAGCAAGTCCTTCTCTTCAATATTCAGTCACTTCAATTGATCCCTTCCTGGAGAGGCACCCAGTATGGTTGCAAAGGTATCATTAGACCTTGCAGTCTACACAGGAGGCAAGGTGTGAAGGAATGAGTCTTTGGAGGAGGATTCGAGAAACAAGTGACATTTCCTAAGAATGTCCGATGCCTAAGGTGAAGATTTGAAGAGGAGAGCTGGTTCTGGAGATTGTTTGGTTTTAAGGAAGTTTTTGGTGAGTGAATGCAGATGAAAGAGAGAGGGATTTCATGGTTTGTTTTATGTTTTTGTTTTTTTGTTTTTGTTTTTCATGACTTTTGCATAGATAGCTATCAGTGGATGGCTATCAGGGATGTTTTTGAGGGAATAGCTGCCAGGCTTCATTGTGACAGCATTGCTCTGAATGTAATCCTCCTTTTTATTTATGAAGAACAACTCTTTATTTTGGCATATTTATCATTCCAAGCATAGCTCTTAACAGCTCAAATCTCTTTTCATCCATTGCTTTAGTAAGAATATCGAGACATTATCCTCGGTACAAACTTTTGCAAGGTTGATATTCCCTTTTTCAACATGGTCTACGATGAAATGATGTCTCGACCTCAATATGCTTTGTTTTTGAGTGTTGGACGGGGTTTTCTGTCATGGCAATAGTACTTGAGTTGTCACGTAAGATGGGAATGTTGGATAATTCAATTCCAAAGTCTTGAAGTTGACTTTTAAGATAGAGAATTTGAGAACAACACAAGCTCAAGCAATATACTCAAATTTCGCCTGTTGAGGTGGCCTACCGAGGTTTGCTTTTGCTTGACCATGAAATAATTCTTGATCCAATAAACCGGCATCCACCACTTGTGGATTTTCTATCTAGATTGCATCCAGATAGTCGAGTCGGTGAATCCAATTAGAGAGAATGGGGATTCAAAGGATACCACAAGCCAAAATCAAGGGTTCCTTTGAGATATCTCAAAATTCTCTTGACACAGAGAGATGAGATTCCTTGGGATTTGCTTGAAATCTAGCACGAGACAGACACTAAACATAATTTCGTGTCTTGAAGCTATTACATAAAGGAGAGATCCAATGTAACTTCTGTAAAGTGTTGGATTTACACTTTGACCATCCGGATCGACATGGAGTTTGGTTGTGGTTGACAAGGGGTTTTGGCGGGGAAGCAGCTTGCATGTCAAACTTCTTGATCATATCCCTTGTGTATTTAGCTTGGTTAATGAAGATTCCTTCCTTCATTTGCTTGACTTGAAGACCCAAGAAGAAAGTAAGCTCACCAATCATACTCATTTCAAACTGGTCTTTCATAATATCTCCAAATTCAGTGCACAAGTCCTCATTTGATGAACCAAAAATGATGTCATCAACATAGACTTGGATGAGCAACTGATCATCTCCATATTTCTTGATAAACAAAGTGTTATCAATATGGCCCTTGGTAAATCCTTTGCCAAGGAGATATCTAGATAGGGTATCATACCAAGCTTTTAAGCCCATACAATGCTTTGTCCAATTGTATACATGATCAGGAAACTTTGGGTGCTCAAAACCAGGGGGTTGAGATACAAAAACCTTTTCATTTAAGACTCCATTCAGAAATGCACTCTTGACATCCATCTGGAATACTTTCATCTTCTTGAATGAAGCATAGGCAAGGAATAGCCTTATAGCTTCAAGTCTTGCAACAGGTGCAAAAGTCTCATCATAGTCAATACCTTCTTCTTGTCTGTATCCTTGAGCAACCAGTCTAGCTTTGTTTCTTACTACAACACCTTCTTCATTCATCTTATTTCTAAAAACCCATCTTGTTCCAATGACAGTTTGGTTTCTTGGTTTAGGAACAAGTTGCCACACTTTGTTCCTTTCAAACTGCTCTAATTCTTCCTCCATGGCTTCTATCTAGTCATCATCTTGGAGTGATTCATTTATTTTCTTTGGTTCCACTTGGGATATGAATGCACTCATGAGAAAAGGAATGTTGTCTGGAACTGGGGTTTTATCAATTTGAAGGCTGATGTAAAGGTCTTTATTGGGTGGAATGATGTGAGTAATGGTGGATTCATCATTGGTTTTGGGAGGATAAAGATGATTATTGAATGGAGATGGAAGGTGGCTAGTAGATGGATTACATGAAGAATTTGGATGGCTGTCAGCTAAGGGTTGGCTGTCAGCTAAGGAAGAATTTTGGGAGATGTCAGTCAAGGGATGACCATTTATTTGAATATTCTCTTCCTCATCAATTGGATTGGAAGTGGGAGTGATTGCTGTTGATTTGGTTGGCTGGATTGGTTGATGATGGGAGTGGGATTGGTCATGGCTGTCTGGCACAAGATGGCTGTCAGATGAATTTCTTGGAACCATGTATGGAAGATTTGATGAATCTTGTTCATGATGGAGAACAGCTGAGTCAAGAATGGGAGATGCTTCAGGGAGATTATCTAGGTTTCCCAAACCTTCATCAAAATCACACAATTCAGTTACACTTTGATCATTGTTTTCATCAAAGTCAATATGAATTGATTCTTCCACAACAAGTCTTCTTTTGTTGTAAACTCTATAAGCTTTGCTTGTGTTAGAGTATCCAAGAAAGATTCCTTCATCACATTTGGAGTCAAATTTGTCCAAATTGTTCTTGCCATTGTTGTGAATGAAGCATCTACTTCCAAAACTGTGAAAGTAGGAAATGGTAGGAACTTTGTCATTTCATAATTCATATGGAGTCTTCTTATGGAATTTGTTGATTAGTGTTTTATTTTGAACATACAGCAAAGAGTGACACTTCACCCCAAAAATAATTTGGGAGATTGTGTTACGACAACATTGTTCTTCTTTGCCTCACAAATTGTTCTCGTTCTTCCTTTCAAAGAACACCATTTTGTTGGGGTGTTCTTGGGGCTGAAAAATTGTGATCAATACCTTTTGAATCACAATATTCTTCTACTCCTGTGTTCTCAAATTCCTTTCCATGATCAGATCTGATCTTGACAATGGAAGTCCCTTTTTGATTTTGAATTTTATTGAACAGTTTTGTCAGACAGCTAAGGGTGTCACTTTTGGATTCAAGAAGAATGATCCAAGTGAATCTGGTGTAGACATCAACCACAACTAGGGAGTATCTCTTTCCTCCTAAAGATCTAGTCCTTATGAGTCCAAAGAGATCCATATGAAGTAGTTCAATAGGTCTTGAGGTGTCCAATCTGGTCTTGGGCTTGAATGAAGATCTCTTTTGCTTCCCACATTGGCATGCTTTGCAAAGTTTGTCCTTCTTGAATGGGATCTTTGGAAAACCTTTGACTAGATTTGAATTTGCAAGCTTGGAGATGGTTTTATGGTTAAGGTGAGCCAATCTTTTGTGCCAAAGCCATGACATATCAGATTGACTAAATGACGTAAGAGCGATGAGCATTTGAGGATTCCACAATCTCTAAGTTTAAGCAATAGAGATTTCCTTTTCTTGATCCAAATAATGACTTTATTGCTTTTATCTTTAACAAGACATTTATCCTTAGTGCAAACAACATGATATCCCTTATCACAGATTTGACTGATTCTAATCAAATTGTGTTTGAGACCCTCTTCATAAGACACATTTGTAAAAATGATATCTTTTGTAATAAGATTTCCTGATCCTTTGACCTTAGCTTGGGAATTGTCACCAAAGGTTACATTTGGACCATTTTTAGGGAATATTGTTGCAACCGAGTCTTTATTGAAGGTCATATGTCTACTACAACCACTATCTAAATACTGTAGTCCTTTCCTGGATACTGCGCAAAACAAAAAGTAAGTTTTATGGTACCCCTTTTTATTCTTTTGGGTCCAAAGGATTAGTTTTTCTTTGGAACCCTAGCTTTGTTCATTGATCCCTTTTTGAAGAACTGGTTTAGGGTATGGTAATATGACATGATTTGCATCATGTAAGGTGTAAGGACAGTGGATTGGGATGGATTGAAGAAGTGGTTTGGGTTGTTGTATTGGGGTTGAAACTTAAAGTTATTTGAATAGGATGATCTGGGAGAGTCATTTTGACTTGCATGACTTCTTCCATTTGAGTATTGCCATTTGAGGTTTTTGTTGTTTGGTGTATCTATGTTTGTTATAGAATCTTTGTTGCCTTGGAGTTCTTTGTTGTTTGGAAGGTTTTGGTTGTCTGTCGGGCCTTGGGCATCGCCAAGCCTTAGCGCTCTGTTAGGACTTGATCGATCCAGCACATTTTTGCAGCTTGACTTCTTCCTGTATATTGGCCCCTTTTTGAACCCAAATATACTTGCTTCCTTGAATTTTACTTGGTCCTTCCTTTGACTGACTAGGACCAAGCAAGATTTCCTTTGATTTCCTTTGGTTTGAACAGGATAGGTTTGAACTTGATAGCTGCCAGAGCTTAGATTTTCTAGAGCCATTTTTTCAATGGCCTTTTCACCAGTGGGAGGAGTGTACACCTTTTGTGTATGATCATCAGCACCAATCCCTATTTTGTCACTGGGACGTCTTTGGGTGTAGGTGAAAAGGGATAATGCTTTGCTTGACATGTTCCATGAATCTATTTTCTTTTTAAGAGCCTCATTTTCTTTTTCAAGAATTATGTGTCTTTGTGAGTTTCTTGAGTACCGGATGCCTCACTGTCGAGATCCATGTTTTGTTTATCAAGCATGAAGCATTGATCTCTTAGCCCTTGACAGGCTTTCTCAAGCTCGAATTGGTTTTTGTGAGGGTGTCGATGGTTGAGGTTTGGGAAAGGTTCTCATTGACCAAAGTGAAGCAAAGCTAGTTTTTGTTTTTGGTTTGAATTAAAAGAGTGCAAACTAATTGTTTGAAACCATCAATATTTAAAGAGTTAAAATCATGTACCTCTTTCGGTTCATCTCATAGCGTGACGAAGTGCTTCCATTTCTTCCTCATGGTCTCGATTCTTCCTCATTTGTCCGATTCTCCCTCATCTTCGCCTATAAGGCATAGCATGGCCTCTTCTCCTTCATTGTCAGAATCATCACTTGACACATACTCTTCATCACTGAATTTTGATGAATCAGCTATCATAACTTGCTCCTTGTTTTTATCATTTTTATTTTTGGAACAATTGAAGCAGTTGCACCTGGAACTGTGAATGATCTCTTTTGATTAAGTCAATTTCTTAGCTGTTTGATTGTCCCTAAGTTTCCTTGGTTCAGGACAATCAGATGAGTAATGTCCTTGCTTTCCACAGTTGAAGCAATCAATTGTCTTCTTGTAGCTGTCTTGTTGAGAATTAGATGTGGAAGGGTTGTATTTTTTGTCAAAAGATTTCTTTTGAAATTTCATGGCATTTCTGACAGCCATGGATATGAGACTTGAAATGTCTTCTTGAGAGATCTGTTTGCTGACAGGTTTGGAGCTGATGTTTATCTTTTGAAGGGCATTGTTGACAATGGTCTCAATGTCTTGGTGAGTGATTGGTTTGTGGACAGTTTCTTGAGTAGTTAAGGCTAAAGTTTGTGAAATGGTAGGAACTGGTTGAATTTTTATCATACCTTCTAGTTCATAAGCTTCAAGCTTTCCAAAATACTGTTCAACTGTCATTGTGCTCCATTCAGATCCTTCTCTAATAGGTAATGCTACCTTTTCATATTCTTGAGGGAGATTAGAATATATCTTGAGGCAGAGATCTTGTTGTTCAAATGTTTTTCCATGGTCGGCCAATAGATCTAACAAGGTTTTCAAACCTTGGTTGAGCGCACTCACTTTTCTCCAGGATAGAACTTGAAGTTGTCTAATTGCCTAAGCAAGTTATACAAATTTTGTGTCCTGACACTGGTGTGTTTAGTGAACTTAGTTTGAATGAGAGTCCATGCTGATCTGGCATTTGGTTCCTTAGCAATTTCTTGTGCTAGTGAGTCATTTACACTCTTTTGAAGAATGTTTTTGACTTTTAAGTTTGCACCGATTAATTGCTTTTCGATTCGCACCATGTTTCTGGGGATTTGATCTTACTAGGTCCTCCGTCAATACAAATTTGAGTTGGGTAGGACACTTCATTCTCTAGAACATACCAGTTCCATATACTGTTTGCATCAAGGTATGTTTTTATTTTTGATGCATAGATATCAAAAGATCCACAGTCATCAATGTGTGGGATGTCTTTCTCATTATTTCTCCTTGGTTGAGGCATGGTGGGTTTGAAGAGGATCCTTCACAAGTTGTTAGACTTTTGAATGTGAAGACAAGCTCTGATACCAATTGAAAGGCCCTTGTTTGATATGCAGATGATCAGATAGCTATGGTATGACTTAGCTGTCAGATGTTTGTTGAATTGTGCAGCGGAATAAGTGAAGCTTAAATAATGATAGGACAAAAAACACAAAGAAATAATGCAAGTGTGTGAATGTGTTTGCAGAAATATAATAACACAGAGAATTTAAAGTGGTTCAGAGTTCACTCCTCCTACATCCACCCCCACTGTCAATCTTGACAAATGAGATCAATTTTATTATAATATTAATAAACAAGAATTACAAATGATTGATAAGGCAAGTTCCTTGAACTTTCTCTTCCTAATTAGTACAGTCAACTAGGGATACACTTAAAGTACAGTCTTAAGTGCTTTTAGAACTTGAAGTACAGTCTCAAGATTTTACAAAAACAACTAATACACTCAAGAAACAGTCTTGAGTGTTTACAAATTATTTCTACACCTAAAGTACAGTCTTAGGATTTGGAATTTGTGAATTAACACACTAGGGTTGTTTGTTGTTGAAACAGGGTTTCAGTCAAGGTTTTTGGTTTGGAAAAGTGTTTGAAGGGTAGGGATTGGAGTGTAGGGATGTGTGTGTAGGGATGTAAGGGAGAGGTTTATGGACTGTGAAAAAGAGTATTTTTCAAGAGTATTTGTGTAGAGGATGAACTCCTCTTATTTATAGCCTTCAATGTAGCCGTTGGAATATGATCTGATGCCTTCATTAATGACTCTTTGACCGGTCTTTGCCCCACTTGTCCACTTGCGTGTCTTCATGAGCCGGCTTGAGCCGAGAGCTTCCGTAAGGTCTTCAATGGTCTTCAAAGGTGAACTTGATAGTCATGAGGATACAGGTATCCATCTTGGTTGAGATTTTGGCATCAAAGAATGAGACGAGAGTAATGGCCGTGCGAGGGACAAAAGCCATAGATGTCAGATCATACCAAGGCTTAACTATCAGAGATGATCTCTAATAAGGATTGAGATGCACTTGATGATCTTGAAATCTTAGAGGGGGAATATTATTCATGTTATTGATTGATTGTAACCAAAGTATAAGGTAGAATCATAACTGTCAGACTCACAGCTGTCAGACAAACTGAAAGATGAATATGACAGATTTCCTCTTTTGATATAAACCCTGTTCTATATATATATTCCTTTATCAAAACCAACTAACTGAGACATTGATCAAAGTTAGGTCCTAACAGTATGCAATCTGGATTATTTGAACTAGTTGGAGACTTAATTATTTAGATTAGAGTATTTTTAATGAAAATTTGAGTAGTTCTACTGGATCTAGTTTTTTTTTTTTTTGGCAAAAACCTATATTTGAATGATGTAGCTGATTAACTTTGAATTATTTGTTTAGTTCTCATTATAAGTACCTCATTGAATTGATTATGGTTATAGTTTTAGTCCCTCCGTCCCAAGATAAATGTTCAAAACATTTAAAATTTGCTTTTGATAATGAGTAAATTCGGAAAAAAAAAAAATGAACATTTAATTCATTTTGAGACGAATGGAGTAATTAATATTGATGATTAAGATTTATATTTTGGGATACAAGCTTGTTTGGGTCATTGAAAGCCGACCTTAAATCTTTCCCTCCAAAATTATATTTTGGCGTAAAATTACATTAGGGTCGGCGACGCATGTCCCTAATAATTTCCCGGGAAAAAATATATTGGTGCTAAATTAATATTGGGGTCGGCAAGTCCGACCTTATTAACTCGTCCCAAAAAAAGATTGGCTCCAAAATATTCCCGCTAAATTATTTTTAAGGACCACAGAACGCCGTCTTTAATACCTTATTGGGGACGGTGACGGGGGTCCCAGAGTTTTAGAGTCGCCTGTTATTCCGGACCCCAAAGTCCCGTCCTTAAGGCTGACCTAAAAACTTTTAGGGACGGCAAATTGACCTTTAGGGACGGTGACGGGCCGACCCTAATAATTATGTTTCTTGTAGTGTATTCTGAGCTCTTCCAAAGAGATTGGGGATTCTTTGGGAACTACGGAAGTGATAGCGTTGACAACCAAACGCTCTTCATATTCATCGTAATCAACAGCATTATTTAAATCATACAAATAATCAAGATACAAGACGTAGCAAAAGTTGTCTTTCATTTCATTGAAACAAGGATTTACATCAGTCATGACTTCATTACAATCACCACTAGCCTTTCCACTTACAGACTCTTCAAACTCTATTACATTCACGAAATAATCCTGACCAAAATCGATTAGGTTCACATTCTTGCTGGGCAGAGGGTTTTTGATGGTGTTAGGACGGGGAGACTTTTCGATCTTCTTTTCATCAACAAGGCCTTGGATAATCTTCTTGAGAGTGATGCAGGCATTGGTGGTATGCCCTGGGAACTGATGGAACCTGCAGTATTTACTAGCATCGAGGTTGGGATTAGGACGGATAGGATTATAGTTCTCCAGCGGCTTAATCATGCCAGTTCTAAGCAAGCCGTTGAAGACTTCCTATGTGGACATGCCCAAGTCATCGAACCTCGACTGTTGTCTGGGCTGGAATCTCCCGCCGTTTTGTCCATTATTACCTCCCCCTTGCAGATTATTAAAGCTGCTATCTTTAACCACTTCTCTTTCTTTCGGCGCCATGGCAGAGATTGGGTTGGGTGCCCGATATCAGATTCCTCCACTTTCGCTATTACCACTAGCACTCGCACTTGGGGTGAGGTTAAACAGCCTGTTCTCGCTTCGAGCGCCCATACCAACCATTTCCCTTAAATCTGGATACCAACCCTTTCCATTGGCCTCCCTCAATACAGGTTTCACACATGACAGGAAAATATCTTTCTGATCTTGAAGGGGGATTGGTTCCGACAGCTCATTGAGTTTGACATTACATCTCTTGTAGAACTCTGTGATTGACTCGTCATTGTTCTGAATGGTGCCCACTAGATCGTCTCGGGTAGTACGCCACTCTAGGTTACCCCGGTATTTTTCCAGGAAAGTCTCAGTGATCTGGCTCCAGGTGGAGCGACATTCTTGCTTGATAGCCAAAAACCAAGTGAGCACCGGACCTTTCAAAGTCAGATGAAAATGAGAAGCCATAAACTCGGGGGTGCAACTCATCGCCCCCATCGTCATTACGTAGGTATCCACATGGGTCTTTGGGCAGGCTGTGCCATCAAAATCCATCTTGGGCATCTTGAATTTATGGGGAAGGGGTGTTACTTGGGCCGGATCAACCACCTTAAGGCCATTGGACCCCACTGTCAGTCTATCAATTTGTTGTTGCATTTGCCTTAATAAAGCTGTCACCTCCGAGGTCATTCCCGGGATTTGGGGAATAGCAGGAGCCACGGTCGAAGATGGCACTGGAAATTCTGGAGCAGATCTGATGGGCAAGGCGGCTGAGGGAAGACCGAAAGTACTGGGGATGCTGATATTGCTGTCCAACAGACTAACTGAACTGGGAATCCTATTCCCGTACATGTCGTACCCATTAAACTGAACACTTGGATTCTATAGACCAAACTGCGCTGATTGACATCCGAACTGACCATGGGTAGAAACTCCGGTACTATCACAGGGATCTGAATATGTGGTAGAACCATACAGTCTTGGGTGAGAGGAGAACGGCTTGCGAGTGAGAGAAATTGCTTTGGAACTGGGGCGAGGATACTGCGGAATGCCGTCTGGACAAATCTGGTTTCCCTGATGGCGTCTTGGCCCTGTTGTCTTTGCGGTGGAGCTTGGAAAACATTCTGCTGCTGACTGGTTTGACTATACTGATAACTTTCGGGATACATGTTGACTTGGGGTTGGGAATAGCTTCCTTGGGCCAGGAATCCGTGCGAGCTTGCGGCAGGGCATTGGGAGGGTGGAGAGGATGTCGGATCAAAGAAGTTCGATGGTTGGCCACCGCTTTTCTTGAACCCATCTTGAGCAACTTGGCTATGTACTGAGAGATTTAGGGAGGAACCCTTCCTTGGGTATTTATGGTTATTTTCGGAGACAGGATCCTATCAGGGCGAGGAGCATAACTCATGGGAGGAGGCATGGCGTGGTAGTTGGGTTGAGGTGCAGAGTGATGAGTGGGTTGAATTGGGGAAGCAGATCTGATCCCGTTGTTACTATCTTCGGTGATTTCCTCGTAGGAACCATCCTCTCGTTGGAGTATTGCGATTCCCATGGCTCTCATAGCCTCCACAAAACGGGTATGGACTTCTTCCTCTCGAGCCTTGGCGTTCTGAGCCAACAAGCGGGATTCACGTTCCCTAGTCAAAGCAACTTCCAAAGTTATTCTCAACTCTTCTGCGGACATGTCATTTAAACCAGATTGACCCATCGAAACCGAACCTCCAGCAGACTGAGTAGAAAACACATCACCATTTCCGGCCATATCACAGTTCTGAATTGGCGAAACCCCGAAGCTTGTTTGAACTTCTTCAACAACACGGACCAGACGAGCTCCCGGAGCAGAAGAGCGGATCCAACTCGCTGTAACTGCAGGGGTAGATACGGGTTGATAAGGTGGTAAAGGAGGAAGACTTTGAGGAAATACGGGAGAGGAAAAGGAAAAGAGGGACGGACTCGCGCAAACAATTTATTTATGTTCAAGTATAAATTGGTATTTTAAATCCTAAATGCGGTTGGGAAAGGATAAGCCTTTATTTACGCAAACTACACCTTGGGGAAACCTAGAGATGCAACATTCAAATTACACTAAATGCTTTGCATTTGAAATTAATAATAGGTACACTACAAGAAAACTGTCATTTAGCGACGAATTTTAGCGACAGATACAATTTCGTCGCTAATAGCGACGGATTAGCGAGGGAATAGTGAGGGATAAAATATAAAAAAAATAAAGCTGAAAACGACAACTTTAACGACGAATTTAATGACGGACAATATTCCCTCACTATTTCGTCGTAAAAGTGGCGCCAAAAAATTGCGCCTCTTTTTGCCGACGGTTTACCGACGGATTAACGAGGGATTGCAATTTTTTTTGCCAACGGATGTATTTCGTCGCTATAGAATTAAAAAAATGAAAAAATATTATTTTATTTTCATTTAGAGACGGATTAACGACGGAATTTTGAAAATAATATAACGACGGATAACTTCCGTCGCTATATAAAGTAAAAAAAAATATTATTTCTTATTCATTACCGACGGATTAGCGAGGGAATAACGAGGGATTGGAAAATTTTTTTACCGACGGATGCATTTCGTCGCTATATAATTAAAAAAATAAAAAAAATTATTTCAATTTCATTTAGCGACGGAATAACGATGAATTACCGACGAATTTTTTTTTTTTAATATATACAGTTTAATGCATGTTTATTAATACATAATTGTTAAGTTTACCTCAAATGTAAATGAAGTAAGGCCAAATATGATAAAATTATAAAAAAATATATATTTCTAAATAAAAATTATTAACTTTTTTTTAAAAAAAAAAAATCACTACTAACAAACATCTCAAATATATGCTATTTTTCGTCCCTCTTTTTTTCTTTTATATACTTATTTTTTTAAAATTAAATCTTAACTTTTTTATGTAACATTTTAAAAAAAAAAAATCACTACTTAACATTTAAAAAAAAATCACTACTTAACAACTTCTCAAGTAATTTTTTTTATCCAAATATTTTTTTAAAGAAATCAAAAAAAGTATATGCTATTATCCATCTCTCTTTTTATTTTATAAACTTTCATTTAAAAAAAATGAAACATAACTTTTTTATTATTTAATTGTAATTTATATTTTTAAAAGGAATATTTATCTTTTGAAGAGTGAATATCAAATATTAATTTTATAAAGTATAAAATTATTTGAATTCATATTTTATTTGCAATATAGTATGTAGGGTATATGAATGGTATATTGTATAGGGCATATGATATATGGTATAGGGTATACACTATAGGGTATAGAGTATATGGTATACCCTATAGGGTATAGGTATAGGGTATACCCTATACCCTATACCCTATACCCTATAGGGTATACCCTATACCATATACCATATGCCCTATACCCTATACCCTATGCCCTATAGGATATACCCTAAACCCTATAGGGTATACCCTATACCATATACCATATACCCTATACCCTATAGGATATACCCTATACCCTATAGGGTATAGGATATATGGTATAGGGTATACCCTATACCCTATACCCTATAGGGTATACCCTATACCATATACCCTATACCATATATCATATGGGTATACCCTATACCATGTATCCTATACCCTATACCCTATAGGGTATAGGGTATAGGGTATATGGTATAGGGTATACCCTATAGGGTATAGAGTATACCCTATACCCTATAGGGTATACCTTATATCATGTACCCTATACCTTATACCCTATAGTGTATACCCTATACCCTATAGGTTATGATATAGGGTATAGGGTATATGGTATAGGGTATACCCTATACCCTATAGGGTACCCTATACCCTATAGGATATACCCTATACCATATATCCTATACCCTCTAGGGTATACCCTATACCCTATAGACCCTATACCCTATATAAAAAAGTATAGGGTATATGGTATAAGGTATAGAGTATAGGGTTTAGGGTATATGAGGTTTAAAAGTATAATTATTTTTTTTTAAATTTATTTTAGAATTGAGATAAATATTTTAGACATTTTTTTGGTAAGGAAGTTTTTTAAAAAAAATTATATAAAATAAGTTAGAAATTAACTAAATATTTCTATCAATTATTACTTCGGTATATTAATATTTCTTAGAAGTTTAAATTATTAAATTAATGAGTATTATTATTAATTAATAACATTATTATTATTAATTATATAATAATAATTATCAATATATTCAATTATTTAATTGAATAATTAACAATAGCATCATTATTAGTATTATTATTAAGTATTATTACTAATAATTTTTAAAGAAATAAATTATATAATATAAAAATATTTACTTTTTTGATATTATGTATTATTACTAGTTATTATTAATATTATTATTAATCATTAAATATATCACAAACAATTAAATCCAATAGTCCAAATTTCATTTAACAAAGCACAACACATTTTTATTTGATTGGCTTACAAATGTTCACATGGATTGAGCCCCCAACACAATCTAAACCATTAACTTATATACATCCAATGATCAAAAATCATCCCAACAAATTTAATTTTTTTAATTATTTATTTGGAAAAAGAAGGGTTGTAGAGGAGTTATTGTCCTATAGAAACTGGATAGTCATTTTCAATTGTTCCCATTTGCGTTTAATATTTTTGGAGAGAAAGATCACATGGGTTCTCTCTCCCCACTTCCCAATCTCCATCTACCGCCCCCTCCCATTCTGGTAACCACCACCCAACCACCCATCTCGTCACCAGCACCACCCCACCCCACCCCTTCTCGCTATCTCACCCACCTACGCAGCCACCTCTGCCATCGCCGACCACCACTGCCACTCTTGGAACCGTCTCCCTCTCACCGCTTTTCCTTCGCCGCCACTCCTTCATCATCTTCGGCGACGGCAACGGTAGATCTGGATAGAACTTGTGTGTGTGCGTGAAGATCTTGGTTTTCTTCTTCTCTCTCTCGTCTCCGGTGTCGGCGCTTCTCCACACTCCGTCTCTCTCTCTCTCTCTGTTCTAGCGATGGGTTCATCTCATTTTTTGAAGGATGGTGACGGTGGTTTGGTGGATGGATGGTGGTGGTGATGGATGGTTGTGGTGAATGGATGGTTGTGGTGAATGGTGGTGGTGAAAAGATTGCCGGGATTTCAAGCCGGAGAGGTGGCTCCGTGATGGCCGATTCATGAGTGAATCGGTATACAAGTTCACAACATTCAACGGAGGGCCAAGATTGTGTTTGGGTAAAGATTTTGCTTACTACCAGATGAAATTTGTGGCCGCTTCTATTTTGTATCGTTACCGAGTAAAGGTTGTTGAAGGCCATGAAGTTGTTCCCAAGCTTGCGTTGACTATGTATATGAAGCATGGACTTAAGGTGACTCTCTGCGAGCGAGATAAGATGAAATATTGAGGATCTTAAGGAAGTTGTGTTGTGTTGAATATTTTTCTTTATTTATTTATTTTAACTTGATTTTATTTTTCATTTATTAGTTTGATTGTATGGGGCAAAGTTGAAGGTGGACATGGTTTATGTTGGGATGGGATATGAACTTAAGAATATGTATATCTTATTGTTTAGGAATACAAATTTAAATAATGGATTTGATTGTATTTTGTGGCATATAATTTGGAAAACTTAAATAATTTGGCATATATATATACTCCCTCCGTCCCAGCCTAAAAGGCACAAAATGGAGAGGGCACGCAAAATAAGAAATGTGATACAGGAAAGAGAAAAAGTTTAAATGTTGTGAGTATGAAAAATTAAATAGGAGAGAGAATGAGTGGGAGGTGATGTAAGAAAGAGAATGTTGTGAGTGTAAAAGTAAAGTAGGAGAGAGAATGAGTGGAGAGAATAGTGATTTAAGGTTTCCTTTTTGGGAAAGTGCCTTTTTAAATGGGACGCCCAAAAAAGAAATTTGTGGCTTTTAGGTTGGGACGGAGGGAGTATAATTTTTTTAATAAAAAATATCAAATTAGCGACGGAAATATCCGTCGGTAATTTGGTATATCAAAAATAAAAAATATTGAAAAAAGAAAATTTTAAAAAATTAATAAAATTGTGAAAATATGTAATAAATTTTAGCGACGGAAAATCTGTCGCTATATCCCTCGTTATTTTCTCGTAAATTCGTCGTCCCATCCATGTTATTAGCGACGGTTTGGAATCAATTAGCGAGGGATTGATCCCTCACTAAATTACCGACGGACATAAAATTTCGTCGTTAAACATTAGCGACGAGGGTTTTAGCGAGGGAAAAAATCCGTCGGTAATTCGTCGGTAAATCGTTTTAGCGACGGAAATTTGACTTTTAGCGACGGATTTTTTCGTCGTTAAAACCTGTTTTTCTTGTAGTGGTAATGATACCTAACCAAGACCTAACACGATGTGAGGCGGACGAGTGGTCCAAATTTCTGGGGAAATTTGGGCAGCATAACGGGTATTCTTGAAGAATTTCCAAGAAAAATACGGCATGACCTCTCGTCGGTGCATGGTGACAATGCGGCATGATCCCTCGTTAGAACACGTCACGAGAGTGACATGTCCTCACGTGAAACCATGTTGCATTGGCAACATGCCCACAAGGTGAAAGGTTTTGGGGAAGGTATGAAGGCCAATATAAATTTCAAAAACAATTCAATTTAGTGTGATTAAAATGTTGTATCAAAAAAAAACCAACCGTGGGTAAGCTTTAAGTGTGGCGCCACCTATAACGCGCTAGGGGGATAGGTTTGACATTAGGCGCTCAAGCGTAGGCGAATTTCATCACCGTCCGCGATGCCGTCAATCGCACCCGAGGGTTCTAAATCTATGTGGTGTAGTGTGCGGATGACTATGTTCTTTTATTTATGAAAAACAATTTTTTTATTATTATTTTGAAAAGGAAAAACAAAGAGAAAACACACACACTTTCACAGGGAACAAGGGGTACAACAATCAACTGCGCAATTTTGATTCGAGGGATTGCCCTCAAACCAGCATCTGAAGACTGTTCAGTGACCGATCTTGTCACGTGACACAGGACAGCATGGAACAAAGCTGTCGCACGACTTGATCAGTCACTGAACCAGAACCTGCAAAATGAAATCAGCCCCTGCCTCTCCATGGCAAGGGACAAAGCACAATAATAGAGCACAACAAAAATGGCCACAAAAGACACACAGAAGGCTCACAAGTCTCGTAATGCAATAAAATGCATGTACCACACAAGATTATCAATGATGCACACAAGATGAATATGTTGGATGTTTAATTGAATGAAAGCATGACCCTATTAATTTTGAAAAACAGGTTTTCAAAAGTGACAATTCCCAAGCGGAGTCGCCACTGAATGTGCGCTCGCCAAAATTTTGTTTTCAATGATGAAAAATAGGAGTCGCCCCACCATGTTTTAAGGTACACTTTGAAAAACCTTTGAAAGAGAAAATGGGTCCGAGGGTCAGGTTAGGTGTTGGGAAGAACCGAGAGTTCACCCAACACGCCTCGTCCGTGGACGAGTCTTTCTAATTAATCATCCAAGTAATCCAAGGTGTGTGCAAGCAATGATAATGAACAAATGTGATAAACCATGAATTTTATTGATTTGAACTGAGATCTTACAACTTGCGAGCCATTTGGTTAGGGAGGCCACGTCCCAATTACAATAGATCAGAACAGATTACAAAGGAAATGGATCTCTGCAGATAGGCAAAGAGTGTCGCGTGACACAGGATCTAACCAGACACGATGTGTCGCGTGACACACAGTGTCCATCTGCAGAGACTTACAGATTTGAACACAGAAGAACCAACAATCAAAACAGATCCAATTATTTAATCAATTTAGCTTCGAAATGAACAATTAACAACAATTCGACCAAGGGGGTGTGGGTATGGAGAGATCCACACTCCCTTGGGAATTAAACACTAATTCTCACAAGGGTCAAACAATTAGCATTCAATTATTCAAAACAACAATATTAAACAGAGAGATTGCGATTGGATCTCAGTAATCACAACAGATGGAGTCGAATTACTGAGATCAGATGAAGATAAGATGATTGAATTATAGAAATTGCAAGGCAAGAGAGAGAGAGAGAGAGAGAGATGAGGAGTGTTACCCTTGTTGATTCCACTAATTCTATACCAAGTTTGGTATAGAATCCTTCAACAACTGCTTCTGGAACTGGTTGAACTGAGGAGATGTGGCTGAAGGTGGATCCAAGTATTGGTGGGTGAATTGGAGTGAATTTGGGGGGAATTGAATGTGGATTTTGGGTAGGGGAGAGAGAGGTGTGTTTTCAGTGTGTGTGTTACGCTCATATTTTGGCAGAGTAACAGTATGTGAAAGTTGGGATCCATTTCTGAGAGGGGTAAGGTCTTATTTATAGGCTGCAGTTGATGGTCACAAGGTGTCGCACGACCTTGTGTAACCATTTTCCATGCCTCGATCTGTCACGTGACACAAGGTGTCACCAACCGCTTTTGGCGCCAAAACCAGTTTCTGGAACATTTTGAGTAAATACCTAAAAGGTCCAAAACAAGTTTATTCCCTGTAGGTCCTTTAGCATGAGCAAAGTACCAAAAGGTACTTCATTCGCAAGAAACTTATGGAATGTTTCCGGAAGTCTCGGAATAGATCAGGAATTTACCAAAATGCCCCTTAATACAATTTTATCATATTAAAATGCATCTAAAAGGGTAGCGAATTGGATTGGCGTACTTACAGATACAGTCCAGAAAAGGCCCCCATATATCCTCATATATCGAGCCTACCACCTCCAATCATTGCCACTCATATGGTAGCACCCGACGCCGAGCCTCAAAGTCCACCACCGGACCCAACCTTAGCCTCGGATGGTCGAACAGATGAAAGACTCCGAAAGCACGGCATGAGTGAGCAAATTTCAAAGCAAGAAATGCTCAAATCCACAGATCTGGGAATGGTCACGCCTCTCCTTGCCAAGTTCAGAATGCCAGAGATGGACCGATTCGATGGAACCGAATGTCCTCAAACGCATGTTGACACCTACGTTCTCGGCATGAGAGCGAAAGGAAAACCCCTTCAGCAAATGGCCGATCACTTCTAGCATACGCTCAAGAGTTCAGCATTACGATGGTTCCTAAGGGTCAAGCCTGCAGATCGCCATGCACAGGATCGGATCAAGAACATCTTCCTAGAGCGGTACAGATCCAACCTAGAGTGGGAAACAATTCGTGAGGACTTAATCACCACCGAACAGAAAGCAGATGAAAGCATCGGAGAATTCTACAAGAGGTGGAGTTGGAAACTCTCCGAGATCATGGAGCCACTCTCCAAGGATGAACAGATGCGGATCTTAAAGTCCTGCCTAAGTCCGTCCATCAGAACCCTCATCAGCCATCACTTCTTCCCAGATCTCTGAGCTATAGTCAATGCCAGCTCACAATTCGAGAAGGATCTTAAGGAAAAACCGCCACAAAGACAAATGCATGCGGATATCGATCGCCAGCTGCATTCAATCCCGCACCGGCCCCCGGCAAA
This sequence comes from Adenophora triphylla var. japonica, assembly GCA_022495995.1. Classification (NCBI taxonomy): domain Eukaryota; kingdom Viridiplantae; phylum Streptophyta; class Magnoliopsida; order Asterales; family Campanulaceae; genus Adenophora; species Adenophora triphylla. The sequence goes on from JAFEMH010003592.1 coordinate 206,389, forward strand.
GGGAAAGATATGTCTGTTAACTACATCTATCAGGGACAGTAGTCGGGCACCAGAAACCCAGTCCTGCAAGGCAACAACTCCACCCCTAAGCAGCCTGCCGTACACTTCGACAAGTTGGACATGCCGCTGAGTAAGATGCTGGAAGGGTTGATCAAGGAAGGCCTCCTCAAACCCGTTGCAAACTACAAACCTAAGAATCCCGTAGACAACGCTGATAAAAGCAAGTACTACGCCTTCCACCAGTATCATGGCCATACCACCGACAATTGCGTGGAGTTACGGTACAAAATTTAGAATTTGATAGAGGAAGGAAAATTGGAGCGTCCCCGTGGACCTAATACAGTCAAAAACCCTTTTTCGAACAACAACAGTGTGAATTCCATCGAGTGGGTGCCAAAGAAGATTGCTGCAGAGCCAGTTTCTCCGCCTCTTCCAGCCAGGTCCTCATCAAATGTCCACATCAGTTATGATGTTTGTGATTGCTCTGAATGCCTTGAGTACGAGTTCCAAGACATGATCAGGAGTGATTCTCCCAGAAAGCAGAAGAAGAATAAGTCTTCTCAACAGAAGCTGAGAGAAAGATATGAAGCTGGAGACACCAATGTGGGTACACTCGGAGAGCCATTCGGGAAGTTTGATTACTATGTACTCTACTCCAGCCAGTCCTCCCTTCCTCCAGGCCACACAGCTTTAGAGCAGATAGGGGTAGGAAAGTTGAAAAATCCAGCTGACACCAGAGTTCAGGCCTCAGGACACCGGAATACCTCAAATCTTGACAACCTCACTGCCAGTCAGAAGCCTAACCCCCCGCGGGATTAGCCAAGGTTCAATTTGCCCAACTTCAGAGCACGGGTAGGCAAAGAAAAGTCAAAGTCAACTTGGAACTTGCACTCAATCAACGTGCTAACCAAGGGCGGCCACCGCCACAAGCTACCTCGACACAATCCTGAGGCACCACCAAAAGCTTTACCTCACAAGAGAAAGACAGGAAACTGATGGCTTGATGACTCTCCCTCTCCGGAAAGAGACCAGATCTACGATTCCCGACTGTATGGAAGTATGCTAACCTTCTGTGACGAAGACCTGCCAAGAGATGCCTCGGGGCACAATGAAGCTTTGTACATCACTCTCTGGCTCAACACCATATCTCTCCCCGGGGTATTGGTAGACAACTGATCAGCAGTCAACGTCCTCTCTCTCAACATGATGCAAGCCCTACGCATCGACGAAGGCCACATGATTCCATCTGCCTGGACTATCAAGGCCTATGACAACACGTCTCGTCCCATCCTGGGGACGGTGACTCTGGAGCTCTGGTTTGAAACCCAAATGGTGCCAGCAAAATTCCACGTGATGGACATTCCGTCCAAATTCACAGCTCTATTAGGACGCCCTTGGCTACACCACATGAAAGCCATAGCTTTCACTCTCCATCAGTGCGTCAAGTTCATTAAGCGGCAAGGAGATCTTGAAGTCATCAGAGGAGACAGTTACCTCATAGGGAACGAAACCGAGACAACATCCAAGCGTGCCCGCAGCCAGGCACCGAGGCTACCTCCTTCAAGCCGACCAAGGGACTATCGGGGCAAATCTCATCAGAATCCCTCAGAGTCCAGAGATGCTAACTATGTCAACGTCCTCGAACAGGAAGGCCCTGAAGCAGTCAGGTTCATCAAGTTCAATTGCCGTTTCTGACACTTGAAAGCAGACTGGAAAGAAACCCTGAGCATCGCAATGATGCTGGCACGAAAACCCCCTATCTCCGATCGAAGAGTTGTCAGCATCCTTCAATCCTACTCTCTAGCCCCGCCAGGCGAGGAAATATTTGTGATGAAGGTCAACAAGCATCGTCACACTCGTGATGAATGTATGAAAGTCGTATGGGATGTCCTCCACGAGGAATTGCCCGCCGAGCCCCTCTTCTCAAGCGAAGGGCATGATGTTTTTCTAGCAGCTCCGGCTTGCGCGCGCGGATGCTAGGCGTCCTTATGTCAGGTTGAGCCGTCAGACGACAACGAATCAGGACTCTCCGGAGTCGAGGACGCGGCAGATCCGCAAGAAGATCCCTACATACATATGCTCAGTTTCGAGGATGGCACCAGTTTCGATGATGTCACCTACGACGAGGGCTCCAATACCATGGAAATTTTCAAGCTCAACATCCCGTACAGGCGGTTATCCGGCGAATGGAAACAACTGGTTGACACGACAAAGAACCTTTCTGATCAAGTAACTGACGGCGACTTCGTCAACATTATATTTTCCAGATATCCCGATGATACCAAGGATCCGGTCCTTATTATCAGATTCTGCAATGCCAAAGTTACCCTCGACGACTGCCTACTCATGGTAAACGAGGCCCTGGCCAATCGAGCTCAGAGCTCATCGTCACTTCCGACTACCAGCCCCAGTGGCAACCGGCCCGTGCCGTCAGTCAAGCTTACAGCCGCAAGCGCCGCCAAGGCCAAGGGCATCAGCAAAGGAGACAAAGCTCCTCACCCTGCTACAAATCAGATCAACCTCGGGAATGCTTCCAGTAGCCACCTTGACAACATCTGTAAGAGTCTTCCCTGCAAGACAGATCAGGCTTCCGAAGAAAGGAATGATCACCTCAACATCAACATGCTCAAGTTCGACCCTGCTCCCAGTCGTCACGGCCACAGATTCAGGCATCCCGCCAGCAAACTGCTAGATCTGATAGACTTGGCGATCCAGCGAGATCACGAGACTATCAACATCGCAGAGTTCAACACCCCCGTGGGTTCGATCAAGCAGATATGGGCAAACTTCTTGGTAACCGAGATCAAGGAAGGCCGCATGGAATGTCCTAGCCCGACTTCCTTTGTCAATATAATCCAAGTGTTTCCGCCATTCAGGGACTTGGATGTGATCACAGTTCTAGACACTAGTCAGATGGCGCCCACCTACGGAGACTGTTTAGCTCTCGCAAGGAAAGCCCTCATGGAACTAGATGCTCAAGAGAACCGTCTCTGGGATGAGAACCAAGCTCAGAAGACTCACAAGGACCAGGCCCTTAAAGCATCACAAGCAGCTTTAGACAGAAAGCTAGAGGCCACTCTAGACCAGTTCGACCTCAAAGGTTTTCCCCACGGCAACTTCCTGGACTACCGTCTTTTCTCATCCAACCCCCTCCGGCAAGTGAGGGCGGTCAACGGTCCCGACGACCTAGGGGATGGAATGGCACAGTACAAGGAGTACCTAGCCAAACAGCATAAAGAGTACCAGCGCTTATCTCCACAAGAAAAGCAAGTTCTCTGTGAAAGCGATGACGAAGACGATGAAACCATTCTCTTCCAAGTCGGGCATGAAGTCAACAAAACCGGAATCCCAAGGGTCCTGGGAGGATGGGGACAGATCATTTCCGCTCTCAAGCTAAAAGGCCAACTGAAGGAGGAAGGTCTATTAAAAAATAAAAGAAAGATGGAAATACATCTCCAGCAACTACTCAGGGAGATTCCACAGACTGCGGAATTCGTTTACAGAAATGATCAACTGGGACAGCAACCAGTTACATGGGCAGATGTTCGGGAAGCCGTGTACTCACCTTCCGACATACCCGCCACTCAGATAAAGCAGAAGAGAAAGCTCTCCCCGATGGAAGTTTATCTAGACTGTCGCATACAGTTCAAGGAAGCACTGGCTATTCTCACGTGGGAAGAAACACAGGCGCTAACTCTCGACGTTGGCTCTACTACCAGAGAGCTAATCTGGGCTAAAAGTGGAGGAAAATTAGCAAACCATGACTATCGCCTAAACCAACTCCAGAATGCCCTGAGCATGCTCAGCAAGAAGGAAAGAAGTGCGGTATACCGTGAAGAGATCAAGGAGACTGTTCGCTTGAACCAAGAACTCTCTAACCTCCCCCGGAGGGTCAGCAGTGCACAGTTCAGTTCTTGCAACCACTGCTGCGCACTGACGTTCGAGCAGTTGCGACAAACCATAGAGTCCCTCCCTACGGAGGCACCCAAGCCAGTATCCTAGGACAGAATCCGGAAAGCTGCCGAAGCTCCCGAGAATGCATCTACAGTCAACGAATTGAGGGAAGATGTATGGCCCTATGCTTCGAGGAATCCTCCTCTGACTATGGCTCAGCTTAGAGCGACCTGTTCAGAAGGGATCAAACCTGATGTCAGCGTCCTGACCCGATCGGGTCAAATCCATGCATCACCACCCAAGGCTACTAAAAAGCCAACGGAGCCAGAACCGCAACCCGGCCTGCCCGAGGACACAAGTTTCGTGAAAGAGGACCCGATTCTCACTCAGCTCAAGCAGACCCAGGCGAACATTTCCCTATGGTCCCTGCTCACATCTTCATATCCTCACAAGCTCAAGCTAGAGGAAAGTTTGGCAACATCCACTATGGCAACATCATCACCTTCACAGATTTGGACCTGCCAAAATTTGGGGCTGATCACAATGAGCCGCTATACATCACAGTCCAGCTGGACGAGCGTCGCCTTCCCCGCATGTTGGTAGACGGAGGTTCCGGAATGAATGTCTTGCCCGCCAAGATGATGGACCTTCTTGACATCAAGCCCATAGATCTGAAGCCTTCAGTCCACACTGTTAAGGCCTATGATTCCACTTCCCGCACAGTTCTCGAGGTTTCTACTCGAAATATATGGTTCGGCAAGCGGATGATCTCTACCGAATTCCAAGTGTTGGACATTCCCATCACTTTCACAACCATCCTGGGGCGACCCTAGCTGCATCAAATAAATGGCGTGGCATCCACCCTTCACCAGTGTATCAAGTTCATGCAAGGCAACGAGCTAACCACAGTCTACGACGACATCGTCACCACCGAGGGGACCAGCACTAACGGCATTCCTGTGTTAGAGATCAAGCATGATGACGATATGGCATTAACTGGATTCACTTTGGAGACCTCCAAGATCCAAATATGCAACGTGGACCTTCCACTGTTTCGGGACAAAATCCCTCCCGCCATGAATATGATGAAACTCATGAACTTCATCCCAGGACTGGGGCTCGGCAAAAGGTTACAAGGCCAACACCAAGTCATCGAAGTCAAGGACCACACTACAGTCCAGGGGCTCGGTTATGTGCCAACACCAGCTGATATCAAAGAAAACAAAAGGCTCGCCCGCACCAAGGCAGCAACCCGCAAAAGGGGAACCTCCAACGGCACACCCAACCTCCAACCTTACAGTTTCGACCTCGCTCATTACTTCACCAAGAGGACCGATAGCAGAACTGAGGGGACGACAAGGGAATCGACAGCAGAACTGAGGGGACCGACAAGGGAACTGATAGCAGAACTGAGGGGACCGACAAGGGAACCGACAGCAGAACTGAGGGGACCGAAAGTGGAACTGATGAAGATGAGAAAGAAGAAGGAAAATTCAGCACAGAGACTATCGAAAGGATGGAAAAGCTAGCACGGGACCTCAAGCATTTCAGAGGACTCAAGGCTAATCCGATAAGGGGAGCGTTCCTCGACATCACAACTCTGCCTGAACCAATTGCCACCACAGTCCAGCACGAGTACACATTCAAAGGAATCCCAGACATAGAAGAGCAGCTCGAGACACTCTTCACGGGAAACAGATTGTTTGGGTCAGCTGCCGAGGCCACATTCGAGACAGTAACTCCAAAGCAGAAGGAACCAGAATTTATAGAAGACGCTCTTAGTGGACCCGCTCTACAGAGTCTTTTTGAAGAAGTCATGGAGGTGTCAAACCTGATTGACCTGGGCTCCGAAAACAGCATGATTGCCATGATTGGGACAGCAGAAGCCATGCCTCTCGACCCTCGAAACCTCATCAAGCATCCAGCAATGCCACTGAAAAACTGGGTAACTTTCACCGGACCAAGGGCAACCCAGACAGAAATGGAAGACAAGCTGGGCCTGCACCCACATCTCCCTAAACCCGGTCTCAAACCCTCTGAGTCAGTCCTTGTTAATGTCCAGTCCTCTGAGTCGTCCAACGGACTTACACCGGAAGACTATGATAATGTAGCCAACAATGTATTTCCGTTCGCATCTAATGAAAAGTCTGACCTTTCGGAGTATCCCCTCATTGCCACTTTAACAACTGATAAGTTAACAAACAACTTAAAAGACGTTAATAATGACTCACTTGATAAAGAAACAGACACATTAAATGAACAATACATTAAAGAAGTTCTCAAGCGTGTAGTATACCAAGAGGACAATCGGGCCCAAGCTGCCGAAGAGGTTATGACTAAAGTGAACCTGGGGTAAGTGCAAGAGCCTAAAGAGACACAAGTGGGCAGTTTCTTCGCCGATGCAGAAAAAGAAGCCCTGATAAATCTCCTCAAAGAGTATGTTGACGTGTTCGCCTGGTCATATCAGGACATACCAGGACTCAATCCCTCAATCGTGGAGCACAGAATTCCCCTGGATCCAGAATCCAAGCCTATCAGGCAGAAATTACGCAAGATCAAGCCATAGTGGTCCTTGCAAGTGAAAGAAGAAATAGAGAAAATGCTCAGCGTCGGCTTTATCAGAGTGATTGAGTACCCGACCTGGCTCTCCAACATTGTGACGATCACCAAGGCCAATGGAAAGATCAGATGCTATGTGGATTTCCGAGATCTCAACAAGGCCAGCTCTAAAGATGATTTCCCACTGCCCAACATCGACATGCTAGTCGACACCACGACAAATTTTGAAGTAAAGTCCTTCGTGGATGGGTTTACCGGATACAATCAGATCAAAATGTCCGAGGAAGATTAAGCCAAGACTGCTTTCACCACTCCATGGGGGACATACTGCTACACGGTCATGCCGTCCATTTTAAAGAACGTTGGGGCTAATTACCAGCGGGCTACAACAGCCCTCTTCCATGACATGATTCACAAAGAAATCGAAGTGTATGTTGATGACATAATCATCCATTCCAGAGGATCAGACATGCAGCACATGACAGATCTGAGAAAGTTCTTCAACAGACTCAGAAAGCACTCCATGAGATTGAACTCTGCAAAGTGCACCTTCGGCGTTAAGCGAGGCGAAGTACAGGGGTACATGGTTACAGAAAGAGGTATCGAAGCCGATCCCAAGAAAATCAAAGCCATCATCGACATGAAGCCGCCACAAACACTGACATAAGTGAAAAGTTTTATGGGAAGACTTCAATACATCAGTCGCTTCATCAACCAGCTGACATCTCTCTGCGAGCCAATATTCAAGCTAATGAAGAAAAATGCCGATGTCAAATGGGACTCTGAGTGCCAGACAGCCTTCGAGATAATCAAGACATACTTGGTGAATCCCCCAATCCTGTGCCCGCCACATGAAGATAAGCCACTCCTCCTGCACCTGACAGTGACAGACACGTCAATTGAAGCAATGTTGGCACAAGAACAGAAAGATTCCAAAGTTGAGCATGCAATCTACTTCGTAAGCCGAAAACTTCAGGGAAGTGAACTCAGCTACTCAGCATTAGAGAAAAATTGTACCACCTTGGTATGGGTAGTCGGGAAACTGAAATACTACATGCAGTCACATTCAGTGCTCCTGGTCTCCAAGATGGATCCCGTCCGATATCTCTTCGACAAGCCATCCCTTTCAATGAGACTAGCCAAGTGGTCATTCTTCCTGGCTGAGTTTGACATCAAGTACATGGTCAGAAAATCAACAAAAGACAGAGTAATGGCAGATCAGCTGGCAGACTTCCCAAGCAGTGAATCCAATGATCCGCAGTTTCTGGATGACGGGATCTTCTCACTCGACAGCGCAAACCGCTGGCAACTCTTCTTCGATGGGGCAGCTAACAAGAAGGGAAATGGTATTGGAATGCTCCTTGTCGATCCCAAGGACGAGCACACTCCCATAGCTATCAAACTGAATTTTGAAGCAACCAATAATGCAGCAGAGTATGAATCTTGCGCAGCCGGTCTAGAAGCCGCTCTCGAGCGCAACATCTCAGAACTGGAAGTGTACGGAGACTCAGCATTGATCATCAATCAAGTGTCCAACAAATGGAAGACGATAGATTCTGGTCTCCTGAAGTACCATGCGTACATGGAGGAGCTCATTGCTCAGTTCAAGGACATCTCTTTCCATTATTTGCCAAGAGACAGGAACCACTTCGCAGATGCCCTGGCTAACCTAGCATCTCTTGTCGAAATTCCCGAAGGGAAATCAGTAAAACCCCTCAGAATAGGCAGACGGGAAACACCCGCTTATTGTTGTGAGATCGAAGTTAAAAATGAACCGATCGACGAACCCTGGTACAATCAAATCTACCAGTACCTCCAAAATGGAGAAGCTTCCTTCACAAATGAAGATGGAAAATACAAAGAAGGGATCAAAGCCAAAAAAATGATGGCACTAAAATGCCTGGCATCCCATTTCGTCATTCTGGGGGTATGTTGTACAAGAAGCGCCACCAAGGGCCACTCCTTCGGTGTGTAAATAAAGAAAAAGCCAGCGAGCTAATGAACAAAGTTCACAACGGAACCTGCGGTCCGTACATGAACGCCAGAGCATTGACACAGATCATCCTCCGTATGGGATACTATTGGGTATCAATGGAAACAGACTGCATCCAGTTCGTCAGAAGCTGGGACAAATGTCAACGGTTCTCCAACCTCAATCACATCCCTCCTAACGAACTCTATTGCATGACTACGCCATGGCCTTTCGCCACATAGGGAATCAACGTCATCGGCAAAATCACTCCGCCAGGGAGCAATGGTCACGAGTTCATATTAGTCGCAGTCGAATACTTCACCAAGTGGGTAGAAGCCAGATCATACAAGGTACTGAATTCTAAGAAGGTGGCCGAGTTCATCAAAGAGAACATCATGTGCAGATACGGGGTGCCCAACAAGATCATATCCGACAATGGGACCCACTTTGAAGGAGATTGTGACCAACTATTGACCGAGTTCAGAGTTACACGCTACAAGTCTTCTCCCTACAGACCACAAACTAATGGTGCAGTAGAGGCAGCAAACAAGACTCTCGCAATGATAATCAGAAAGATGACCGTAAGAGGTCGGGATTGACCCGAGAAGCTACATCTAGCTCTCTGGGGATACAGAACATCAGTCAGAACCGCCACAGGGGAGACTCCTTTCGCACTTACATACGGAATGGAAGCAATGTTACCCGTGGAATTGGAAATTCCATCCCTCCGAGTCCTCTTGGAAAACGGGATCAATGAAGTCGAATGGCTTCAGATCCGTCACGACAAACTTGATCTACTCGACGAGCACAGATTGAAAGCCATGGAACACACTCGTGCCTACCAAAGCAGAATGGCCCGAGCATTTGATAAGAAAGTCAAGGTCCGAGACATCAGAGAAGGCGACTTGGTGCTAAAGGAAAAGCCTCCTACACAGATCAATCCCCTCGAAAAGTGGGAGCCTACCTGGATAGGTCCGTTCGTGGTACAAAGAATCTTCTCCAGAGGAGCCATGAAGTTAGCAGATTTGGACGGAACCCTTTCGTTAACCCCGTGAACGGAAGCAAGCTCCGCAGATACTTCATTTAAGGAAGAGCACGAGTCAACTCTCCTTCCCCATACACCACCCCTCAGTAAAGTAAAAGTGCTAAAAGAGTAATACCCAACTGGATACATTCTCGATAATGATCCAGGTAAAAACCAAGGTCGCACTTCTTTTGTCTTTGTTTTTCTCAAAAATCACCTAAAGTGTCGAACTACGGTGACTTGAGCCCCTTAGTCCAATTGTAAAAGGGGAACGTAGGAAGCCATCATTGGTTCGGTCTCAAAAAAAATAAAAAAAAATAAGCATCAATTGCTTGTGTTTCGAAAAACTCTTTTCAATTAACCTACAAATTCATTACGGTTAAAACAATCTTTGATGAGTTCAAGCACTATCAACTCTTGACTCGCTACACGCTAGCAAAACTACAATAAAACATTAATCAATTAATGTGTCTGCAATGACAGTGGGTGGATACTCCGGACAGCAAGGTCAACCTAGTCCCCCATACTTGGTCCTTCATCCTTCTTCCCCTTCCCTTTTCCGCGGCGAGTATTCTTCACCTTCACAGGGAATATTCCCGTAGTCCTTCTACCTGGCTCAGGGACCCTTCCCGACGCCTCTGTCAAACCGGCAGCTGCCAACGCAGCCCTTTCCCTAGCTCTATCTTGAGCTGCCTCTCTCCGAGTCATCATGACCGTGCTTTGATCGGCCGCCCGACTAGCATTGGCCTCATAGTCAGCCATGTCATCCCCAATATGATTCTGAGGGTTAACCATCGCTTCGGCTCTCCTCAAAGTCGAGCCGAACAGCTCCCTCCGTCTCCACAAAATGGCCATCTGTGTCTCCCCTATACCCTCTTCATACCAGTTCAAATACTGCGTAGACAGAACAATGCCCCCTCTCCGGTAAAAGAGAACCCTGGCAGGAAAGGACGTGTATTGCCACAACCGCGTGAGAAGCAATAGCGTCGAAGGATCTTCCATTGGAAGAGGCCTCACCTCGAAGGTAGCAGCATGACCAAAACCCGTCAATGGCACCTGCTCCAGCCCGTACTGTCGCAGCACCAAGGATGGAATGTAAAAAGCAGTCTGGGACAACCCCGGTACTCTAACAACCAGAAGACCCTACTGAACAGTCCGACAAGTTTGTAGCTTCCAATGAGGAACCCACCATCGCAAGTGATGCGTGCGGAGTCTGGCCATCCTGAGCTCCAGTTCAGCCTGTTCGCCCCCTATCACCGGAGGACGTCGAGAAAAGGACCAAGGTCACATGACACTAGCACCTCGGGCACCATCTGCAATCGCTCCCTCAACCACATAGTGAGCATAGCAGGACTCCCTCCCCACATGTATCGGCTGCCGATCGCCATCCGACCTATGCCCAGGAACATCTCGCCAAGGATCAAAGGCACGATGTCTCCCCCGTTCCGGCACTGTCTCACCAGGTCCAGTACACTGTGATGGCATACACCCAGGGACGTGAATGTGAACAAAGTAGCAATCGCGCACAGAGCAAATGCGTCCCACCCAAAAATGCTCCCCTTGACATTGGCAAATTTATCGGGCAGCCCCAAAATGTCAACATAGTCTGTGTTCAGTATTAGCATCCCGTATGCTTCTTCAGCTGAGATACCAAGCAGAGACACTAACTTCTCAATAGTGGCCATGCCACCCGCCAAGGGAAGAACTAGCTGTTCCATCTTAGGTCCTCTTAATATGGCCCGGAAATCTTCAAACGTGGGCATAATCTCGTTGTATAAAAAGCTGTACACGTGCCTCTGTACGTCCTAAAATTGAGCCGCAGCTCTCAAAAGATCCCAATCCGGCATGAGCTCCTTCAGAGCCCAAACCGATTTCATCCCGTAACAACCCTCGAAAAAACCCTTGCTTTGCCTCGTGTGGTGCCGTACCCACGACTGGAAATTGTCCAAGTATCGCTCTTGCATCTGAGACGATAGCCTAGGAAATGAAGCCATGAGAAGAGCGAAGGAAACCTTCAATAATTTAAGAGAAAAATTCAGTGTTGATCGAAGAAAACGTGTTGTTTTCACAATTGCAAAAAACTGAACTGCAATTTAAAACAATCTGGAAATTTAATCTCAGTCCGGCCAGACTGTTTTTCAAGTTGACTGGGTCAACTCTGCAGCCAGCTGCCTCAATTTGGAAACATTTACAAACCATATCCTGTTCAAGCCTCATTGAAACTACGTGCATCCATAGTTTAAATCAACCACTGCCAACACCACTTCCGCCCCGGGCTCATGCAACAGTGCAACTAATTAAATAACAGTGCATATAGACATAAATTTTGACCAGTTTGAATTTTTGTGCATGTTTCATTTTTATTTATTTTTGATCAACCTACTTGCTTATTTGCCAAAAATAAAAGAAGGTAATCACTAAATAAATGTGTAAAATTCAAGGTTCCGCCTCAAAGGCCCTTTCAAGTACAAGTCAAATTGTTTGGACAATACACACATTTTGTCTAAAATAAGTCAAAAGAGGACTACTCAGAGTCCTGCTCGTCATCCGAGCACTCGAAGTACTGCTCCGCAGCAGCCGGATCCACCGAGGACAGGTAATCTCCAAATTCCTCAAGGCGAGAATACGAGAAAGGCCGCCTCCGTGCAGGTGTCCCCGAGGACTCTCCCTGTTCGTGCCCCGAGAACGAAGAGTGACGAGCTTCGAACCCCGCCGTCTCGCCAGAGAACTAGCCAAACCCCTACATAAAGTCCACCCCACCAGTCGTGGAGGCAGAAGAGTCCCTCGGCCTAGATGGCATCGGCTCATGCACAGCCGCACTCCTCCGGGAATTACACCGCAGGAACTCCACGAGTCTCCTGGCGTAGTCGGCCCACCCGTCCAAACATCTCACAGCCTGGTTGTACGTATGGCCAGACACCTGCAAATCAGGAAAGCCGTCAAAAGACAAACAGACAACACAGATGCAACATTTACATAATGCTACCACCAAGCACAGAAAATCAAAGCACTCACCGAAGCATTGGGATCCACTCTGTACCAAGGCCTCGTCTCCTCCGGAATAGGGATCACCAATCACCTGCGAGAACCATCAAGCCCCTCATACGCCAGCCAAGCGCGAGGGAGCGGGTAGTCCCGGGGATATACAGGGCCCTCGCCCTCCCTGTGCAGCACCTGCGGGCTCCTCAGCCTCGTCCTCAGGAAGATGTCATAGTCGGCACCCTCTATGATAAACTTGATATAGAACACGCCCTGTCTGTATCGCTCTAGATCCTCCATCGGTATCAATGAAGGATGCTGCATGTGTGGAGGCGGGTCCATCGGAACCAAAGGAAGGGACCCCGGACCATGCTGATAGGTCACCCTCTCCCCCAAGTACATCGCATCACAATGAAGCCCCACCAGCACCTTCCGCCGACGTGTGACCTCCCTAGCAGCCTGGACCACAAAACCATCAATCCAGTTCCACCAAGTCAACTTGATCCGCCCGGAAAACTCTCGGCTCATGGCCAGAGACACCTCCTCGTAAGTCAGCCGAGTACCCTCCCTCGACGTTGTCGGCTTCTTCGCCACCTTCTGCCAAATCAATATGGCAGGGAATAAGGACTCATACTCCTCCTTGGTCTCCCACCTCTGCGGGTGGAGCACCTCCAAGAACCACACCTGCCAAACACATGGAAATTTATGTCAGCTACAAAGCAGATACATACGAGTACAAATGAGACAAGGAAGGGAAAAAGACAGGAACTTACGTCCAAAGCAAACGAAAAGCAGCATAAGGTATTCTCCTCTCCCCGCGAGAACCTATCCAAAGCATGGTAGAGCTCGGCCAGTCCAGCCTCCCCCCATGCGAACCCTCTCACGGCATCCAGATCAGTCAGCGAGCCAAGCAGAGGGAAGTAACATGATGTGTCAGAAGTAGGAAACTGGGTAGCTGACAAAGCAAACCTTAAGAACCCTCGAGCCAGACGCTCTGCGGTCATCCTCGGAGACCCCTCCAAATAAGCAACAATACCCCTCCTCAGATGAGCCTCCATCGGCCCGTACCGAATACCCAAGCCCCTGGCATCGGTAATATCAAAACCCAGCAGCTCCGACAACTGCCCCGGGGTGTAGCCATCCACCCACACAAGTGTGTTGCCCCAGAATGGCAACCCCGTAATCGCCGCAAAGTCAGTGGGAGTCACAGTCGCCTCCCCCCACCTGAAGTGAAAAGTGTGGGTCGTGTCCCACCAGTACTCGCTCAGGGCAACGTGCAAGACCCTCGCCCTCTGCGTCGAAGCCACCGCGGCTACTGCGCTGATAAATCCAGCCAAACCGGAGTCAACCACAAACTGCTGCGGACTCCTCTCTCCGTCCCGAGCCTCGTCTGGGAGTATCTCCCACAGCGCTCTAACTGCCTCAAAGGCTCCCCTGCTCTTCAAGTTACGAACGTCAACCGTCCCTCGCCCCTGCAGGTAAACACGGCAAAAATATGTTAATACAAAAATGACATTAACAGAATGCACGAGCGCATGTCGAGATGATGAAACACAGATATAGTTCCTTTTTCCTAAAATATGTCCATCCCAGTTGGAATATTAACGGTCCAAAATCCCTAAAAGGTCAAAACATTTCGAAAACTCCTTCGAATTCGAAACATTCAAAACATTTTGAAAACTCCGTCGAATCCGGAACTTTCAAAACATTTCGAAAACTCCGTCGAATTCGAAACTTTCAAAACATCTCGAAAACTCCGTCGAATCCGGAACTTTCAAAACATTTCGAAAACTCCGTCGAATTCGGAACTTTCAATCATTTCGAACATTTCAAAAAATTACTCCGTCCCAAATTAAATTTACTTTAATTTCGGAAAACACCTCTAGACATGGAATTTTGCAACCAAATTTTTTATGTCATCTACCCACAACGTCAATTGAACTAAACTCTAGTCAATTTCGACAAAGGCATAGCAAAGTCAAAAGCCCCAATTCGGGCACCAAGAACCCTAACTCATTTCTAATCAAATTCCTAAAATTTAAAGAATGCACATTCTGAAAATTAACGGAATTTAGAGGAAGTTTACCTGTCTTTCGATCCCTCCCTTGGATTTGTGAGTGTCCCGAGTCGGATAAAACTCCGTTGGATCCACGGGAAGTGCGGTAGTTCGAATGGTCCTCACCAACCTCGCTCTTTCGTTGTCGGTCCTCCTATGGCAAGCCATTGGTCCTAAACCAGCATCCATGATGATTTTCCCTCGAAAATTTGAACAAAACTCGCGAAATGGGGAAGATTTTCTTCTCTCCTTTCTCTCTCTCTCTCGCCTGAAAATATGGTGGAAATGTACCAGTTTGCGTCGGCCTGTTGTTGATTTGAACCTGGTCAAATTCAGTCTCAGTCCGGCCGGACTCTTTTGCAGCTGAAAAGATTCCTTTCCAATTTGGCCCCTCAGCTTCTCACAGTTTCAATTTTACCCCTTTGGCCCCCAAAAGTATAAAATTTCCCCAAGTTAGACCTTTCTAACACCCCCTCCCCCGAGGTTAAGTCCCGTTAGTTTCTCGCTAACGCTTCGTCTCCAAACGTTAAATTTTCAGTTAGTTTTTACTAACGTTTCGTCTCCAGACGTTAAATCTCAAATCGGTGTTTGACATTCAAACGCTCATTTCCGCCCCAAACCGACGTTTGACATTCAAACGCTCAGTCCCATCTTCGGATGTTAAATCACAATTTCGTCTCCGGACGTTAAATTTTCAGTTAGTTTTCACTATTAAATTCTCAGTTAGTTTTCACTAACGTTTCGTCTCCAGACGTTAAATATCAAATCGGCGTTTGACATTCAAACGCTCATTTCCGCCCCAAACCGACGTTTGACATTCAAACGCTCAGTCCCGTCTTCGGACGTTAAATCACATTCTCGTCTCTAGACGTTAAATTTTCAGTTAGTTTTCACTAACGTCCGTCTCCAAACGTTAAATTTCAAACCGTCTTCGGACGTTAAATCGCATTTCCGTCTCCAGACGTCAAAATTCTCACTGGTTTTCACCAACATTCATCTCCCTGGCCGCCAGTCGTAAGCCCGACCATCCCACTTCAGCGGCCATCAAGGTAAGCCCGCACAACAATCCCTCTTCGTCCATCTTCGTAAGTCCGAATACCTTTTCACTCCAGCAAGTGAACATTTACTTCCCCGGCAGTCATCGTAAGCCCGACCATCCCATTTCAGCGGCCATCAAGGTAAGCCCGCACAACAATCCCTCTTCGGCCATCACCGTAAGCGCGAACACTCCTCCCCGGTGGGATCCTAAGACCATCCGTCTAACAAGAAACGTCAATCAATCCCCCTAGTTCTGTTAGAACTCTGGGCGCTTTTCCCCAGCAATGTGTCAGTCTCTCCCGAGACCACATCCCATTCCTAACCCCGTCGTTAGAACGTCAATCCTTCCGTGTTGTTAAAAATGCCAGTTTAACGCAACCACTCCCATCATTGCCACCCTATCCCCAGCAGATAAAACCTGCCTGTCATCATAAGTCCATCACCAAAGGCACGAAAGCCTTCCAAAATCAATCTCAAGGAACGAATGCCTCCGTCTCAGGACAAACACATCCTCGTAATCCCTGTCTGAGGCGCCACACACCCTCGAAAGTTCAGTAATCCCGGTCTGAGGTGCCACACGCCCTCAAAAGTTTCAGTGATCTTGGTCTGAGGCGCCACACGCCCTCGAATGTCCTCGTAATCCCGATCTGAGGTGCCACACGCCCTCAAATGTCCTCGTAATCCCGGTCTGAGGTGCCACACGCCCTCTAATGTTTCAGTAATCTCGATCTGAGGCGCCACACGCCCTCGAAGGTTTGAGAAATCTCAGGTTCAGACGCCTCACAATAGTCTTCATTCAGGTTCAGACGCCTCACAACAGTCTCGCTTAGGTCAGGATCCCCACGCACGGCTCCTTGCACCTACGAGCTACAATCGACTTGATTCCCGCTCGGGATACGTAGGAATCCTTTCGCTAAAGGTCCAGCCAGCTGACCGCCCAGGTCTTTCAAAGTAAGGCATCCCCCGATTTGGATCCATATCTTTTTCAACGACCCCACTTCCTTTAAAAGTGATGTCGCTGAGGGGCTAACTGTAAGTGCCCAAATCCTGATCGCCAAAATCCATTAAAAGTTAACCGAAATCCGTTAACTTGCCCGCTACAGGTTAACTGGAACCCGTTAAGCTCCCCGTTCTCAAGCCAACGAGACATCCCGGGACTGGCCCGTGTATCCCAACGTTGAAGCGTACTCAACACACTTCGTCGCATGTAAAAGTACAACTTCTCCTGAAAAACGCACTTTTCGGCACATTCCGGGGGCATTTCGAACATTTTCCAGACAGTTATTTAAAAAAGGGATAAAACTGGAAATAATGGCATGAAAAACCATGCCCTGGTGAGTCACAGGGGCACGTGGCACGCATGCCACAGCCCACCGGTCAACATAAATCAGATTTCAGAGTGAAAAGACCAAAATACCCCTGAGACTGAGTCCCAGTCCGTCCGGACTGTTTTGCAGGAAAAACCAGAATTTCCAACAAGCCCTTCCAGTTTCCAAAAGACCAAAAGACCCTCTAAAATTTAGGTTGAGTCCGTTCGGACTCTTTTACAATTTTACCCTATAAATACAGAGGGCTGTCAACATTTCAAAAGGAAAAACAAACAAATTTTCCACCACAGCCACGGCCCAACCCCATTTCAACCTCCCCTGAGCCCTATTTTGCCTCGATTTGCAAGAAAATCCCGTATTTAAACCAAAAATGAACCAAAACACCTCGAAACACCGTTCCAAACACTAAATCGTATCCCGTATACGCCTCCCGAGCCAAAAGAGTTAATCCCTAGCCATAGGTAACACTCTCACTCCCTAAACTCTCGTTCCGTCTCGGTTTACGCGCCAGTCGCTACAACCGTTTCGGTCGAAAGTTATCAAAATGTAGACGTCACCGTCTAACGGGGTCCGATACGTTTTAGTCCAGGATCCTCTTCTCTTCCCGTAAGAGAAGTAATCTCGGGTTAAAACGGCGTTCCGGCCCCGTTTCTTTACTTTTATGTCATTTAACAATTTTGGATCGTTTGATCCGTTGAACGTCATTTACTTTTATGTCATTTACAAATTCCGGATCATTTTATCCGTTGATCGTCATTTACTTTACGCAACTTTACAATTCCGAATCGTTTGGTTCGTTAATCGCACCTTTAAATCCGGGTCGTTTGATTTCGTCGATACCGCACTTTAAATACTGTCATTTACAAGTCCGAGCCGTTTGGCTCGTGATAGTATTTACTTATCAAAGTCCGAGTCACAAAACGATTCGTTGATCACATATCATTTAATGCTTTTTTCCCGTAAAATCGCTAACAATGTAATACCCGGTTCAAAACCGGAGTTCGACATTCGAACTCTCTTTCAAAAATGCGCGAAATGACGTTTGGCATCCAGACGATCATCTTCAAACTCAAAACTCGACATTTGACATTCAAATCTCATTTAATGCTGTTTTCCCGTAAAATCGCTAACAATGAAATGCCCGGTTCAAAACCGGAGTTCGACATTCGAACTCTCTTTCAAAAATGCGCGAAATGACGTTTGGCATCCAAACGATCATCTTCAACTCAAAATCCGATGTTTGACATTCAAACGCTCTTTTCTTAAAAGTCAACATTTGACACATAAGTTAAAATCCAGAATCATCACTCGTATCACTTTTCCTAAAAAACTCCAAAACCGACGTTTGTCATTCAAACGCTCGCTTTTTTCCAAACAGAATCACAAAAATCAACGTTTGACATTCAAACCAAGATTAAGCTTGTCATTCAAGCCCCATTTTCAAAATGCAAACACACACACACATGCACACATTTTTGAGAAAGGTAGAAAGACTCGTCATACGAAGCGTTTCGGGTGATCTCAAAATACTCTTCCCAAAATGTAACGTGACCTCCGAACCTAACAATCTCTGGTACTCAAAAAGCCTTTTCCTCATTTTTTCTACCAATAAAAATGACACCCCTTTTCAAAGCCTTTTCCTATGTTTTTGCTACCAATAAAAACGACACCATTTTCACTAAAGCCGTTTTTCAACGTTTGGGCTCAAAATAAAAAACCGTGTGGCGACTCCTCTCCTTCCCGAAAGCGAGGTCTCAAACACCAACAACCCGCGAAAGACAACCGCCTTTCGCCGTGCACGAAATCCGGGTAATTTCATCGGTATATAGGTGGAAACCATTAAATTTCCTGTTAACGCCTCCTTACCAGAGTCGGGGATAAAATATGGTATAACAATGCCACGTACCGGTGTCATTTAAAAAAAAAAGCTTTTGTGGGTCAAACTTTCGTCCCAACGCTTGAGACTTTTTTGGTTTTGTGTGTGTGTGTGTATTTTTCCCGTTATGCTTTGTTGTTTTGACCGTCCCGGAAAAGTCAAAATTTGACCGTCGGATCGTTCCTTTTAACTGTTTAAAACTTTATGTGCTTATGTGCTTGCATGTTTTCAAAAAAAAAATCTTTTCTGCATGCATCATGCCTTTAAGATACATCTGAAAATTTCTGTTTTTACTCAAAAAAGAAGATAGACTGCCGCACACTACGCGCACGTCGACCTTACACTGCACACTACGTCCTTAACTCGGGAAATCTCAGTAGCAGCCTGGGAGGCTTTACTACACCTCTCGGTGCGAGCATGGGACGACCCAAACAGCCATTGGTTTACCCTCATGTCGACCCTGCACTTGTCCGTGACACACTTTCTTCGAGACTCGGTTGGTTTTTGGTCCAGTCCGTGTCAGACTGCGTCAGTGCGTTCCCCGTGTAGGTCAAACCCTAGTCAACATGCCAAGTCAGGATCCCTCGCGGACCTAACTTAGTCGAAGCCATGCCGGTTTTTCGTCATGAAATTTGACCCGATCTTGACTGGGGCTTGGACTTTGACTTTGATCCGCACGGCTCATACACCGGCTCCCGGTATGACACCGAGTCATCAAGGATTAACGCTAAATCCATGTCTAATTACCGCTTAACCAACAACGAAGTCAAGATCCCTTGTGATCTATTATCAGTCGGAGTCATGTCGGTTTTCTGTCAGGCACTTCGACTCGATCTTGACCCTCGACGTTGGCCTTGCCGATAATTTACATCGAGCACGCGTTAAGACTTCATGATCTGCCAGACCTTAGGTTCGTTTTCCTTTTCGGTCGGAGCCCTTGTTCGGGGTTACAGGTTGAGGGTCCACAGGCATAGTGATGGGTTCCACTGATCCAGGACTTAGAGTAGTTAAAAAAAAGAATAGCAATCTTTTCCAACCGCTTAGATTTTAATAAAACACGTTTAAGTAAACAGGAACAAATAACTGCATGTTGCATGAGCTCTGAGCCCAAACACCTACCCTTTTTCTTTCACCCCCAAAGTTTGAACCTCCCTTGTATCTTCCTCCCGCAGCACCTCGCAAAGCTTGGGTACGGACACCGGGTCACCGTCCGACTAGTTAGGAAGAATCAAGCGCATCGTCAGCTTCACCGTTTGCTTCAACACCGATTTTCAGAATGTCTGCATCAGCTGGTAACAATGGGGACAACACCACTTCGCCTTCCGGAATCCCTCAGATAGACCAGCATTGGATCCAGTTGGTCGAACAAATGAGACTGCAACAGGAAGCACATATAAACAGCCTTCTGGAGGCTATCAGGAGCCATGGATTAATTTCCAGTCCCAATCCCGACGGTACTTTCACCGTGGAAGAAGAGGAGGACCCTAATCTCACTCTCGGTCGCCCCGAGTATGTCAGGATGCCACCACCAGCCTCCTATGCGACTACTGCCAGAACCCCTGCCTCTCGGTCTGCAAGTCAGCCGGTCCATAAGAAACAGCTCAAAATGCCGCCATCACAGTTTGATCTAAAACAGCGGACAGGGATGGGTCAGTTCGGTTTTTCTCAGCAGTCAAATGTTCCCCCTCCGAATGTCACCCACCGTACAAATCCCAGTGTTTCCCGAGCTGTCCAAACAGATATCAGCAATGGAAATGAGACTTTACCTCCAGGAAGCTTCCGAACAATGGAGGAAGTATGGCTAGCCGTCAGGGCTCTCGAGGAACGTCAGAACAAGCAACAGGTCTGGATCGAGGAAGCAACACGTCATTTTGGGACCTTAAAAATTCCCCAGCTGACTGGGGCTCCCCTAAAAGACAAGTATGTGCCTGCTCCCCCAGTTTCTAATGCCTCCCATTACCCTCCGGAATCCAACCATTTGCTCCCAGGCGAATCCATCAATCAGCATATCGAGGCCCCGGACCCACAACCAGCCGTCGAACACATTTGGTGGGATGTCTGCGACTGTCCCGATTGCCTCAAGAGAGACTATCAAGATGAGATCAGTGAAGACTGTCCCCCTAAGAGGAAAACCAAGCCCTCTTTCCAACAGAAGTAGAAGGCAAGATATGAAGTTGATGATCCCGCAGTGGGAACCCTTGGAGAGCCATCCGAAAAATTGATTACTATGTCATCTATTCCAGTAAATCCCCTCAATCCAGCTCAACTCAAAATCCCTCCAGCTCAGCTCAGCCCGAGGCCCCAGACCCACAACCAGCTGTCGAACACATTTGGTGGGATGTCTGTGACTGCCCAGACTGTCTCGAGAGGGACTATCAAGATGAGATAAATGAGGATCGTCCTACCAAGAAGAAGAAAGCTTCTTCCCAGCAAAAGTTGAAAGAAAGGTTCGAAGCCGGTGATACCAGTGTAGGGACACTTGGGGAACCATCAGGGAAATTCGACTACTACGTCCTCTACCCTAATGAGCCTAAGCCGCGGCACAAATGACTGCACGATCTTGAGGCCCGCAACTCAACTATCAATGAGGAATAGCTATGATGGGGGCCACTCATCCTTAAATGAAAATGTTACAATAGTCTCTTAGTCAACCTTCGTAGGCTCTAGTATTTTCTCTTTTACCAAAGTCCTTTGTGGACATCTGCTATTGTAGTCCTTTATGGACAGGGTAGTTAAAAATTCAACTTTTGTATGAGTCTTTTTCTTTTTTCGCTAGACTCGAGGTACTATTTTTATTTAATGAAATGGTCTTATTTCAAATAATCACTCGTATTGCTCAAATGCTCGAACTACGACGGCCTGAGCTCCTCACGACGAAGGGAACGTAGGCAACCAGAAATGGTCCGGCCATAAATGCATTTCAAACTGATGAAGGATTTTGGGCAATCTTGTGATCATTTTGGATAAAACATGTTTCCAAATGTCTCGACGAGTCTTCCTTTTTCTACAACATAGGGAAGATAGAGCTAAACACTGATTTTTGTCAGCAGGGGCTTCCATACACCTTTCCATGTCAACGCTCTCTCAAAAGAGCCAAGTCTCGGAGTAAGTTCTTTTTGGACCCTCAGCAAATGAGGCCATCTGCCCTTCCAAGTATACACTTCTAAAAATCTCCTATGTCCGATTGACTAATTAACTAAAGAAAATAAAGAAAAGGATGGGTTGCCCCCCCTTGCTACATGACAATTCAATCCTCGGAAGACGCCCTAGCCCTGTGGGCCATCCAAGGAACAACAGCGCAACCTCAGGCTCAGAAACCCGTAACTTGGGAAGCAATCCGAAAGGCTGCCCAGTCAGAAGCCAGTCATACCCAATATCCCCGAGCTCAGCCCCTCACCATTGCTAAACTCAGGGAGACTTGCAACAAAATCAGTCAGAATGGATGGCCAGTTGCTAAGAAAGCTCCTCCTTTGACCCTAGCAGATTTAAAAGAGTCTTGGAAAGAGGCGACAGATAAGCCAGAGGGAGAGGTAAACCTGTTGACTAGATCCAGGCAGATCCATCAGGGTAATCCCAAGACAGATAAGAAGTCAGCAGATCCAACACCCAGTGAGAACCGTAACCCCTATGCCAAGACAGCTAAAACTCCTGACCCCTAGAAAGAGGATCATGTACTCACTCAGTTGAAGCAGACTCAAGCCAATATCTCTCTGTAATCTTTACTCACTTCATCTTATCCCCACAAATTAAAGTTAGAGGAAAGTCTGGCCCGCACACTGGTCCCTATTGATGCTACCCCTGATGACGTGGTGCAACTATTTGGGAACATCCACTACAGAAACATGGTCACCTTCACGGACCTAGATCTCCCCCAGTTTGGAGCTGATCATAATGAGACTCTCTTCATCATGGTCCAGCTAGACGAACGGCGTCTCCCTCGGGTTTTAGTTGACAATGGGTCCGGAATGAACATCCTCCCAGCAAAGATCATGAGCCTGCTTGGCATCAAGCCTACAGATCTGAAGCCTTCCTCCCTCACAGTCAAGGCCTATGACTCAACGTCTCGTATTGTACTAGGGGCTGCTACTTTAAACCTCTGGTTCGGTAAGAAAAGGATACTCGTAGAATTCCAAGTCATTGATATCCCAATCACTTTTAATTCTCTGTTGGGATCTAACAACCATTTATGGGGACCTAACAACCATTTATGGGGACCTAGTCACTTTGGAAGGCACCGATACGGGTGGAATACCCACCCTAGAGATCAAACATGATGAGGACGATTTCATGCTATCTGGCTTCACAGTCGAGTCCCCTAAGGTCTAAGATTGCAACATGGATCTGACTGTCGCCCGAGACAAGATCCCTCCTATTATGAGGATGATGAGAAAGATGAATTACATGCCTGGTCTGGGTCTCAGGAAGCACCTACAAGGAACTCACAAGGTCATTGAGGTGAAGAAACAGAAAACTCGCCATGGCCTGGGATATGAACCAACTTCAGAGGGGATTGCAAAAGAGAAAGAAATCGCTCGGAAAAGGAAGGAAAATGCTACAGGAAAGGTCCCTTTCAACGGCCCCAAATCTCCCTCTTTCAGTCTTGACATGACTGACTACTTCGTGAAAGGCGCTCCACAGCTGGATGATGCCACAGTCAAAGAGCCCACGCCTACAGAAGGCTGGCTGAAGCTACAGGAGAACCTCAATATGTTCAGGGGAACCAGAGCCAACCCCATCCGTAGAATGTTCCTCGACCTACCTAAGATACATGGGGATACTACCACCATGAAGACGAAGTATACTTTCAAAGGGGTACCGGAGCTGATAAAGCAGTTTGAGAAGCTCAACGAAGTCATTCTGACTGTCGAGAAGGCCACAATAGCTGAGTTTGAACTAGTCATGCCAAAGGCCAAGACTCCAGAATTCTCCCTAGATAAATGGGATGGTCCCGTCACGCAACAGATGTTTGGGGAAGAAGTACACATTCCAGACCTGATCGACTGGGGCTCAATGAAAGAAATGGTCGCAGTAATTGAAGCAGGAGGACAGAAGCCGCTAGATCCCCGAGCCATGGTCATGCAGTCTACCATGCCCTTGAAGAATTGGGAAACTCTCTCCGGTCCGTCCGCAAGCAAAGATGAAATGGTCACAAAGCTTGGATTGGTCCCCCGTCCCCTTATGTCCACCTACTTCAAGTCCTCTGAGTGTCTTGTCATCGAATTCGAGTCCCTAGAGTCGTCTGATGGCCTTACGCCAGAAGACTATGAAATTGTAGCCAATGATGTACTTCCTTTTACTCTGAATGAAATGATCGACCTTTTCGAGTATCCCATGATTGCCACTTTAACTAATGATAAATTAACTAACAACTTAAAAATGGTTAATAATGATTCACTAGATAAAGATGCAGACACACTTAACGAACAATACATTAAAGAAATCTTTAAGCAGGTTGTCGAGAAAGAGAAATACCAAGCCCAAGCTACCGAGGAGGTTTTGACTCGTGTGAACCTGGGAACTACAGAAGAGCCTAAAGAGACGCAGATTGGCAGTTTCTTTGACGGGCCCGAACAAGCAACTATGACAGAACTACTCAGGGAATTTATGGACGTGTTTGCATGGTCTTACAAGGATATGCCCGGCCTCGATCCTTCCATATTGGAGCATCGGATACCATTAGATCCAAAAGTCAAGCCAGTCAAAAAGAAGCTGAGAAAGATCAAACTTAAGTGGTTGTTACAAGTAAAGGAAGAAATTGAGAAGATGCTCAAAGCAGGATTCATCCAGGTCATTGAGTACCCCACCTGGCTCTCAAACATCGTAACAGTCACCAAGGCTAATGGAAAAGTCCGATGCTGCATGGATTTCAGAGATCTCAACAAAGCCAGCCCAAAGGATGACTTCCCCCTGCCCAACATTGACATGCTGGTAGATACCACGGCCAATTACGAGGTCAAATATTTCGTTGACGGTTTCGCCGGCTACAACCAGATCAGAATGGCCGAAGAGGACCAGGCTAAGACAGCTTTCACTACCCTCTGGGGAACATATTGCTATACAGTCATTCCGTTCAGTCTGAAGAACGGTGGGGCTACCTACCAGAGGGCTGTCACTGCCCTATTCCTCGACATGATTCATAAAGAAATAGAGGTCTACGTGGATGACATGATAGTCCACTCCAAAGGATCCGATGGCCAGCACTTCATCGATTTGAGAAAATTCTTCGACCACCTCAGAGAACATTCCATGAGGCTGAACCCAGCTAAATGCTCCTTTGGCGTCAAGCGAGGTAAAGTGTTGGGGTACATGGTGACTGAACGGGGGATCGAAGTGGACCCGCAGAAGATCAAAGCCATAGTCGAGATGAAACCACCTCGAACACTGACAGAGGTTAAATCTTTCATGGGAAGGCTACAGTACATAAGCCGTTTCGTGAATCAACTGACCTCCATCTGCGAGCCTATCTTTAAGTTGATGAAGAAGAGCACATCCACTGAATGGAACTGAGAATGCCAGTTTGCTTTTGAAAAGATCAAGGCATACCTTGTGAATCCTCCTATCCTTTGTCCCCCACATGGGCAAAAGCCACTACTGTTGTACCTGACTGTCACAGACACCGCAATTGGGGCTATGCTGGCACAGGAGCAGAAGGACTCTAAAGTTGAAAGCGCCATCTATTTTGTGAGCAGGAAGCTACAGGACAGTGAACTCAACTACTCAGTTTGTGAGAAGACCTGCGCAGGTCTGGTATAGGTAGTGGGAAAGTTGAAGCACTACATGCAGTCTCACTCAGTGCATTTGGTTTCGAAATTGGATCCCATCAAATACCTGTTCGACAAGCCCTCCCTCTCTATGAGATTGGAAAAGTGGTCATTCTTTCTGGCCGAGTACGATATCACTTATGTGACGAGAAAGTCCGTGAAAGGGCTAGTGATGGCAGACCAACTGGCTGACTTTCCAAGTGATGAATGCCAAGGACCTGAACCTCAATTCCACGATGAAGGATTTTTGCTCTAGAAGGAGAAAATCGCTGGCAACTCTTTTTTGACGGGGCAGCTAACAAACGGGAGAATGGAATAGGAATGCTCCTGGTTGACCCCACTGATGAACATACTCCCATAGCCATAAAGCTCAACTTCGAGGTCACTAACAATGCCGCCGAGTATGAAGCCAGTATAGCCGGATTGGAGGCAGCCTTGGAAAGGAACATCAAAGAGTTGGAAGTGTACGATGACTCTGCTCTCATCATCAACCAAGTGTCCAACAAGTGGAAAACAATTGATTCGGGTATGCAAAAGTATCACGCCTGTATGGAAGACCTCGCAGCCCAGTTCAAGGAGGTTAGCTTCCACTACCTGCCCAGAGACCGCAACAGGTTCGCAGATGCCCTGGCAATACTAGCCTCCCTTGTCGAAATACCCGAAGAAAATCAGTCAAACCCTTCAGGTTTGGGAGAAGAGAAAACCCAGCCTACTGCTTTGAGAATGAGGTAGAGAGGGAACCGGTAGATGACCCTTGGTATGCTCAAATTTACCAATACTTAAAAAGCGGCAAAGCCTCCTTCAAAAATAAAGATGGGGAATACAAAGAAGGAATCAAGGCAAAAAGTATGATGGCTCTGAAATGCCTGGCTTCCCACTACGTCCTTCTGGGAGGCACACTGTACAAAAGGCGCTACCGAGGTCCCCTCTTATGCTGTACCAGCAAACAAAGGGCTGCCGACCTAATGAACGAAGTACATGGCGGTACCTGTGGCCCCCACATGAATGCTCGAGCCTTAATGCATGTCATCCTAAGAATGGGTTACTTCTGGATCTCTATGGAAATGGATTGCATCCAGTTCGTGAGAAGCTGCGACAAATGTCAGCGCTACTCAAATCTCAACCATTTGCCTCCGCACGACCTCTATTGCATGACAACCCCTTGGCCTTTTGTTACCTGGGGACTCGACGTCATCGGCAAAGTTACACCACAAGGTAGCCAAGTCCTACAAAGTCCTCAATTCCAAGAAGGTAGCCCTCTTCATCAAAGAAAATATCATGTGCAGATACAGATTGCCAGCTGAAGTAATTTTCGACAATGGTTCTAATTTCGAGGGAGAATGCAACAGATTGTTGACATAATTCAAAATAACTCGTCACAAGTCATCCTCTTATCGGCCCCAAACCAACGGTGCTGTTGAAGCAGCGAACAAGACTCTAGAAAACATCATCAGAAAGATGGTCGTGCGAGGCAGAGATTGGCCAGACAAGCTCCACCTTGCCCTCTGGGGATACAGGACATCTGTCAGAACTGCCACAGGGGAAACACCTTTTGCCCTTACTTACGGAATGGAGGCCATACTTCCTATCGAGTTGGAAATTCCCTCGCTCCGCGTGTTGTTAGAAAATCAGATCAACGAAGTCAAATGGCTCCAGAGTCGCCACGATGAGTTGGCCCTGCTAGATGAACGTCGTCTAAAAGCCATGGAACACACCCGGGCCTACCAAGCAAGAATGGCCAGGGCCTTTGACAAGAAAGTGAAACATCGGGACATCCGAGAAGGCAACCTTGTGCTAAAAGAGAAGCCTCCAACCCATGCCAACCCATGCAGCTCACAGACTTAGATGGAAACCCCTTCGTGCATCCGGTGAATGGAGACAAGCTCCGCAGATACTATGCCTAAAGATCGAGTCATCCCCAAAAAAATGCCAAAAGAGTAATACCCAACTAGGTCGAAGACCCGAAAGGGCGGCCTAGGTAAAAAAACAGGGTAGCACTTCTCTTTACCCCCTCTAAAAGAAAAAAAAAGAGCTCAAGTGCATGCTTCAAAAAAAAAAAACTCAAGCAGATGCTTCAAAAAAAAAGAGGAGCTCAAGCTTCATAAAAAAAAAGAGTGCTAAAAAAGTAATACCCAACTAGGTTGAAAAACCCGAAAGGGCGGCGTAGGTAAAAAATAGGGTTGCACCTCTCTCGTCCCCCTCTCTACCTTCCCTTTCTACAAAAAAAAGGAGAAAACCAACAACAACTCATAGGGTCGAACTACGGAGACCTGAGCCCCTTAGTCCACTTGTAAGAGGGGAACGTAGGCAGCCAGAAACTGTTCGGTCTAAAACATAAATAAACATCAAATTTTGTTATCAATACAATGATCACATCGCATCGGCGTCTCGAAAAACTCTAATGCAATTCACTTATTCATTACAGTTAAAAATTTCTTGATAAGTTCAAGCCCGGTCTACTCTTAAACTCACAACTGAGCTAAAAGAAAAAACATGAAAAATACATAAAACTAATGTGTCTGCAAGGGCAATCAGTGGATACTCAAGGGTCTAGCCACTAGTGCCAGCATCTCCCTCTGTCCTCCTCTGTCTCCTCCCGCTATGCCTTGTGTTCTTCTTAGGCACGGGAATGATGTCTGTCCTCCTCCTCCCTAGCTCCGGCATGGGGGCCGGGTCCATCAAGCCTGCCTCTATCAAAGCTCCGGTCGCCTGGGCCTCGTCTCTAATCTCCTGCCTCCTGGGTAGCGTCATGGGAACCCTGTCCCTCTGTCATTCCACTCTCATCTCATAACATATCATCTCCACTCCTATCATATGGACTGGCCCTCACCTCAGCTCTCCTCAATACTGACACGGGGACATCTTTGGGTCCCACCATGGCCTCACGCCTCCTCATAAGAGACACCTGAGTCTCCCCCATGTGTCCCTCGTACCAATCCAAGTACCAAGTGGACAGATAAATACGCTCCGAACGCCTGAGAAGGACTATAGGAGGAAAATCATGATACCTCCATACTCGAGAAAAGAAGGGAAATACAGATGGATCATCCATAGAGACAGATATCACCACCCAATTGGCAATATCATCACAGATCTCGAGAGGTACCTGCTCCATCCCGAACTGCCTGAGAACTAAAGCTGGAATGTTGAAGGTAGACTAACTGAGCCCCGGAAGCATGACTACCTGAGATCCCTCCTGAAGCGTCCTCCTAGTCTCTATCTGCCAGTGCGGAATACACCATCGGATGTCCTGGGTACGACGCTAAACCATCCAGTGCACCCACAAGGCCTGATCCTCGATCTCAACTGTAAATACCCTCCTGGAAAAAGTCCATGGCTTGAATGCAAGAGGAGCCTCCCGCAGGACCCCCAGCCTCTCCATCAGCCACATCGACAACAGAAATGGGCTTCCCCCGTGCATGTACCGCTTCCCGGCAGCCAACCGGTCAATAGCATAAAGGGTCTCTCCCAAGATCAAGGGAACTATATCCCGTCCCGACCGACAACGCACAACAACATCTAATAGAGACCGGTGGCACATCCCAAAGGAACAAACCATGAACAGGGACCCGATTGCACAAAGAGAAAAGGCATCCCAATAACAATCACCAGCAACACCTAAGCCCCTAAACCTATCCGAAAGACTAGAAATGTCAAAATAGTCATGTCCTCGAATCATACCTTGAGCTTCCTCCGGAGAAATTTGAAGGAGACTGGACAATTTGTTGGCAAAAGACATCCCGCCGGGCAAGGGAAGTGCAACCTCCTCCACCTCGGGCCCTCCAAGCAACGCCCTGAAATCCTCATTGGTGGGAACCACTTCATTGTAGGAGAAGCAAAAGACATGTCTCCGAGTGTCCCAGAACGTGGCAGAAGCCCTCATCAAGTCATAATCCGGAATGAGCTCCTTGAGAGACCATAGAGACTTGATCTTGTATCTCTCCTCAAAGAAGGCCCTATTCCCATGCATGACCTCCCGAGACCATTCCTTGAACTTGTCAAAGAAGATCATTTGTAACTCTTTTGGCAATTTAGGAGAATTTTTCGTGTTTTCCATGGCTTTCTATGGTTTTGGGTCGTGACTTCAGAAAGAACAGGGAAGAAGATGAAGTTGAGTGATGAAAACCAAGCCTAAGGTGAAATTTAAATAACCCTGCCAGGTGCTGCCCTTGTCCGCGCGGATGAGACTGCAGCCTCAATCTCATCCACGCGGATAAGATTGCTTCCCAGTCCAAAAACCTTTTTGACAACAATGAAATCTGCTTGCCCAAATGAGGAAATCCTTCCCCAAACGGCCAAACATGAGAATATGCTTATTCCCCATGATTTTCATTCAAAATTCTCACAAAGATCCCTCTTTTGTCCCATAAAATACAAAATCGGGCTCATGCAACTTGCATCCAGTACAGAATTAACAAAACCAAAAAATATATATATATATACAAAAATACTTAGTGAAATAAAATGTAGTAAAAAAAATGTGCATACATATTGTCTCTCTCTACCTTAACAGGCACGCTTAGTCGGAATCACTATCCGAATCAGGAATAGGATCCTCCTCCCTGGCAATCTCCTTGCCGCGCCTGCGTACCCTCCGTTGAGCTGTGCTCGGCCCCTCCGCCGCTGCCTCCGGGAAAGCCATCTCCGACTCTATGTCATCCTCCTCGGCATTAGAATATCAGTCATGGGGATCGGCCGGCACGCCCCGATACGGCACCTCCAATGTCAGCAAAAAAGTCATACCCGAAGGAAAAGGCATCGGAACTTTGGCCATACGTGTCCTGGGTCTGTAAGGGAGTCCCATAACCTCCCTGCAGCTCAAAAGCGCCGTAACCACCGCCATGAGAAGAAGAGCCCTCGCCGGTCCTGCCCTGTACAAAGCCCGGTCCCTCCATGCCTCCATAGATGATGTGATCCCGGGAGATCTCCACGCTCCTGTCCATTTAGCCGGAAGGAGAAACATTCGTCGATCCCCTGGGCTGAGTGTGAGGAGTCACCATAGACCATCTACCTAGCATAGTCCCGTTGGCAGGAATGGGGGACCTCTCCCGCATAGAGGCGCTAGATCCCAGCTGCGCCGCCCTCTTCGAGCCCCGAGTATTCCCTCGCGTCACGAGGTTACGAATAAACCTCTTCGCCCCGATGACCTGTCGCAAAAGTCGATCCACAACCCGGGACGAGTACTGCAAAGAAGAAACAGAAGCATTAAAAAACAGTCGAAACAATGACGAAAGAAGTACAAAACCAAAACAACCAAATAGCGATCAGCACATACCTGAGCATTCGGTCGAGGCCGGAAAGCTCGCGGCGTCACCGCTGGGAGGGGTATCTGCGCCCTCATCCTGACCCCATCCTGGGTATACGAAAAGTTTGCTCGAGGGATCCTCACCACCGAATCCCCCTCCCTCTCCAGCACCTGTGGCATCCTCAGCCTGCGCCCCATGAATGCCTGATAGGGCTCCTGAGTAACATACTCCAGGGCAGGCCGCCCACCTCTAAACCAATCCCAGTTCGCTGTCCCTTCCCGGGGAAACATCATGTCAGCCAGAGGCTCAGCCGGCGCCAGAGCAGCCAGGTCCAGACCATGCTGCCTCGTCACCCTCTCCCCCAAATAGTAGACATCGCAAGTGAGTCCTCGCATGATCCACCTCTGCCTCGTCCAATGATCAGCGCCACCCAGCTGGTCCACCTCGAACCGACTCCAAGGGTAAAAATTAACCCTATCACTAGTCCCCGCCCTCAAAGATGGCACCACATCACTGTACCGCATCTTTATCCTGGTCCGGCTAGTCCACTTCACCCGGGCATCCTTCGTCCACCAAAGCATCGCCGGGTATGCAAAAGCCTCCCCCGGGACATGCTCCTACATGGCGCAGCCAAAAATCTCCAAGGCCCAAACCTGCATCCAACAAGTGAGACCCGTCAAAGACCGAAAGTGCATACACATTATGTACAAAGGATAAAAGAAGAGAAAGAGAATGTACCTCCAGCGGGAACTCGAAGCAGGTCAGGGAGGTGGACGCCTTCCTGATGTATCTGTCCAGAGCGAAGTATAACTAAGCCAAGCCTGCCTCTCCTCAGGCGTACTCATCTATCCTGTCTATGTCTGCCAAAGACCCCAAAGAGTCGAACATTGCAGTACCCTGAGCATGCCCGAACAGAGTGCTGGAAAGGGCGAACCACAAGAAGCATCGAGCAATCTGCTCGGCTGTAATGGTCAGGTCCTCACTCTCGTACCTGGCTATGCTCTCGGCCAGCTTACCCTCGATCACGAAATACTCTATGCCCATCCCCTTTCGTGGCACGATGACAATCCCCAGCAGATTCATCAGCTCCGCATCCGTGTACCCATCGTGCCACTCCAAGCTGAGCCCTTTAAAGAACAGGCCAGTAATAGCGGCATAATCGGTAGGGGTCACGGCGGTAGGGGTCACGGTAACCTCCCCCCAGAAGAAGTGAAAAGTGTGGGTAACGTCCCACCAATACTCTGCCAAAGCCAACAAGAGCCCCTTGCTCTTATCCAAGCCTACCACCCCTCTCAGGTTCTCAACAAAGCCGTAGAGATTAGAAGCCACCACAAGCTGACGAGGACTCCGATAGCCCACCCTACCAGCCGTGGGCAAGGCATCCCAAAGCCTGACAACTGCCTCCACAGACCCCCGCGTCTTCAGCTTATCCAACTTGCGTTGGATGATATCGCCTCTCTCCTGAAAACAGACACAACACAAATATGTCATCAAAATTGCCAAGGTGATATAAACAACAAAAGAACAGAAAAGAAAGAAAATAAACTCCGTCCCATTTTTGGATACAATTTTCTACACACATTCTTTTCCCACACATAATTTTTATTCAAAATCTCTTATTCAAGAGTCCGTTCCAAATTCGGCAAATTTGTGTTCATCTTATAAATGCAATTTTTATTCAAAATCTCTTATTCAAAGAGTCCGTTCCATATTCGGCAAATTTGTGTTCATCTTATAAATGAAATTTTTTATTCAAAATCTCTTATTCAAAGAGTCCGTTCCAAATTCGGAAATTTGTGTTCATCTTATAAATGCAATTTTTATTCAAAATCTCTTATTCAAAGAGTCTGTTCCAAATTTGACAAATTTGTGTTCATCTTATAAATGCAATTTTTCATTCAAAATCTCTTATACAAGGAGTCCGTTCCAAATTCGGCAAATTTGTGTTCATCTTATAAATTCAATTTTCATTCAAAATCTCTTATTCAAGAGTTTGTTCCAAATTCGGCAAATTTGTACATTTTTACATAGCATGCATCTTTCTCACATTCGTGCATCATGTCATCAAACATGCATTCACAAAAACAATTTTTCATCACAAAAAATCTCTTACGCAAGAGTCCGTCCCAAATTCGGCAAATTTGCACCCACTTTGTTTTTACATTATGCAAACTACTCATGTTTTTCATAAACAAATTGCATATTATTTATATCCACAACTTCAATTAAGCACATGCATCATCAATTTCAATTTTTCATGGCAAAATAAACAAAAGCCCCTATTTTGACCATTCAAAGCCCTAAGTCTAACATATACCAATTTTGACAAAAAAATCAACAAAATAATCAAAATTGAGTATCATACCATGCAGATATCCTAGTCGGTAGCCCAATGTTGCCACATATCCGGACAAAACTCCTCATTCATCGATTGCGAGAGCGAGTAATGACAGTGCATTCTCACCAACTCAGGCCTCCTCTCCGCCGCCTCTCGACTAACCCGACCTCGACGGATTCCACGAGCTCCTCCCCTTTGCTCCATAGCCTTGATTTTGAAGGATTTCACAGAGATTTTGGGCAACAATGACGTTTTTCTCCCTCTGTTTTCTCTCTATCTCTCGTCTGTCTTTTGAATTTTGGGAAGACAGACACGACAGTCTGTCTTTTTGAATCAGGCGCCCTGCTGGTCCTATCCGTGCGGATCTGCATTCAGATCCCCAGTTTAACAGGCAGTTAACTTCTTTAACGAAAACTTAACGGAAGTCCATTCCCTTCCTAGTTTTCAATCCCGACCGTCATCGTAAGCCCATCCTTTAACGAAAAATTAACGGAAGTCCATGTCCTTCCTAGTTTTCAACCCCGGCCGTCATTGTAAGCCCGTCCTTTAACGAAAACTTAACGGAAGTCCATTTCCTTCCTAGTTTTCAACCCCGGCCGTCATCGTAAGCCCGTCCTTTAACGAAAACTTAACGGAAGTCCATTTCCTTCCTAGTTTTCAACCCCGGCCGTCATCGTAAGCCCGTCCTTTAATGAAAACTTAATGGAAGTCCATTTCCTTCCTAGTTTTCAACCCCGACCGTCATCGTAAGCCCGTCCTTTAATGAAAACTTAACGAAAGTCCATTTCCTTCCTAGTTTTCAACCCCGGTCGTCATCGTAAGCCCGTCTTTTAAACGAAAACCTAACGGAAGTCCATTTCCTTCCTAGTTTTCAACCCCGGCCGTCATCGTAAGCCCGTCCTTTAACGAAAACTTAATGGAAGTCCATTTCCTTCCTAGTTTTCAACCCCAACCGTCATCGTAAGCCCGTCTTTTAAACGAAAACTTAACGGAAGTCCATTTCCTTCCTAGTTTTCAACCCCGGCTGTCATCGTAAGCCTGTCCTTTAACGAAAACTTAACGAAAGTCCATTACCTTCCTCGTTTTTAATCCCGACCGTCATCTTAAGCCCGTCCTTTAATGAAAACTTAACAGAAGTCCATTCCCTTCCTCGTTTTCAACCCCGACCATCATTGTAAGCCCGCACCAAGAACACACATCCCCATCAGTTTCCGAACTACATCCAGGATTGATTCCCATCCGGGATACGTAGGTAGCCTACCATAGGTCCAGCCACTTAACCAATATGGTCACCCTTTTTCCCGGCAGTTATCGTAAGCCCGAATCTTCCCCAGCGAGAACGCCTTCAAATTGTCTCCCTCAGGTTCATACTCCTGAACCGAACCTCGACTTAAGTTCATACTCCTGAACTAAGTCCCAATTTAGGTTCATACTCCTGAACCGAACCTCGACTTAAGTTCATACTCCTGAACTAAGTCCCAATCTAGGTTCATACTCCTGAACTGAGCCTCGACTTAGGTTCATACTCCTGAACTAAGTCTCAATTTAGGAATAGACGCCTTCGCTAAGTCGAGTTTGTCTTCGGCAACGCCTCTGCTAAGTCGAGTCTGTCTTCGGCAACGCTTCTGCTAAGTAGAGTCAGTCTTCGGCGACTTCCGCTAAGTCGAGTCTGTCTTCGACAACGCCTCCTCTAAGTCGAGTCAGTCTTCAGCGATGCTTCTGCTAAGTCGAGTCTGTCTTCGACAACGCCTCCGCTAAGTCGAGTATGTCTTCGACAACGCCTCCGCTAAGTCGAGTCTGTCTTCGACAACGCCTCCGCTAAGTCGAGTCTTCCTTCGGCAATGCCTTCGTTAGTCGAATCTACCTTCGACAACGAAAATGCGGTGGGAGATCCATTCGTTTGACCGATCCTTTCCCCTGCAAGACCTGAACTATGACCGGCTTGATTCCCGCAAGGGAT
Organism: Adenophora triphylla var. japonica; assembly: GCA_022495995.1. Taxonomy (NCBI): domain Eukaryota; kingdom Viridiplantae; phylum Streptophyta; class Magnoliopsida; order Asterales; family Campanulaceae; genus Adenophora; species Adenophora triphylla. The sequence continues at coordinate 241,420 of JAFEMH010003592.1, forward strand.
ACGTAGAAATCCTTTTATTAAGGGTCCAGCCATTCGACCGCCTCGGTCACCTCCTCGCCCATCTCGGCAACGTTTGCCAGATTGGAATCCTCACTTTGTCGACGACCCCACTTCCCCTGGAAGTACCATCACCGAGGGGCTACTGTAAATATCCCAATCTGGGTCATTAATGTTCTGTCAGCCCGAATTAATGATTTATAATTATTTAGGGGCATTTTGGACATTATTTTGACAATTTGAATGAGGAAGGACCTCTTAGGAATAAAAAAATGGACAATTACCTCACTGGAAGTCTGTCATTTCCAATGAAAAGGAATATTGACCATTTAAATAAGCCAAAACTGCCAGAAACATCTTTCTGCAAAAAACAGGCACGCCTGCTGGCTGCTGGGGTCATCCGCGTGGATGAGATTTTCCCTACAATCTTATCCACGCGGATAAGATCAGCACCCAAACAACCTGTAAATACCCCCCTTATCCCTCAGTTTGATATAGAGAAAAAAACCCCAAAATCTCTTGTCAATTTACTTTCATGTCAAATTCCCCTTTTCCCCTAGCAAATGAAATGCTCACATAGTACTAACGTACCCCCGGGATGACTTGATTAAGTGGATTCATCACTTATGACCACTAATCAAAGTCTAGGGAAAGAGAGGACAAGCATGGATGCCAAAATCCAAATCCCCATTCATTTTCTGTTTTTCCAGTTACAGTTTCCAGTTAAGTCCTGTAAATCCAGTTAACTTTCTGGAAATTACAGTGACTAATTAAGAAACTCAGAATAATAGTGAGGCTATGACCCTATCCGCGGATAAGATTGCACTGCAATCTTGTCCACGCGGATGACACTGTCATCTGCAAACAGTCCCTCAAATTTTCTGTTATTTTCAGTTTAACCACTGTTTTCAAACTGTTTTTCAGTTCAGTCCTTATAATTTCAGTTATTTTCAGAAAAGTCCCTTTAAATACACACACACATACACACACACACAAAAAAGGTTTCAAGTGAGGAAGACTCGTCGTACGAGGCATTTCGGGTAAACACCAACGTTCTTCCCAGAGTATAACGTGACCTCCGAACCCATTTTCTCTAATTTAGGGTATTTTTCAAAGTTTTGACCCTTAAACAAAAAATGGCCTGGCGACTCCAAAAACGATTTTCTTTTAAGTCCGATAAAGATTTTTTCAAAACTTTCAAAAACAACAAAAAAGTCTTGTCGGGCGACTCAAAAGAATTCATTTTAAGAAAATCGGCGCAGTCAGATACACATCATCACACCTTATACTTAGTAAGTATAGGATTTTGGGTGGTATTCTCCCTTCACTTGCTTGACAACGAGTTGGGAGTCACAGAAAGCTGCAACTTTAGTTGCTCCATAGAAGGAGGCCAACTCGATGCCGAATATTAGAGCTTCATATTCAGCTTGATTATTGGAGGCAGGGAACTTGAATCTTATGATATCCTGATTGGTGTACTCTCCTTCCAGACTTTTCAATACAATTTCAGCTCCGCTTCTCTCCTTTGTAGCTGAGTCATCCGTGTATAAGACCCAACAGTTGGATGGGAGCTCGATGGTTAATCCTTTTTCCTCCGGCGTGTCACGCTTATGGGAGGTGGGGATATGTTCACCCATGAAGGCGGTTTCGATCATGAAATCAACCAAAGGCTGTGCCAGGAGAGTCTTCCTTGGTTGGTAAGTGATATCAAACTTTGTAAGAGCGATAGACCAATTTAGGAGACGTCCGGAGCCATCCAATTTGTGTAGGATTTTCTTCAATGGTTCATTGGTATACACCGTGATGGGATGCGCAGAAAAGTAGGCACGTAGTTTCCTTGATGCAATCACTAGTGCGTAGGCTATCTTCTCCACATTAAAGTATCTGTTTTCCACGTCTGACAATGCCTTAGAGACATAGTAGACTGATTTCTGAGTTCCTTCATCATTTCTGAGTTCCTATTGAGTGAACATCAAATCAAATGATTGGATATAAAAATTAATAAAAAGTAAAAGAGAGAATTAGAGGGAAAATGTGTTTGTGAGTATTTAAAATAAAATAGGAAAGAGAATAAGCGTGAAAAATAGTAAATTGATTGATGTTATGAGTATATAAGTAAAGTATAAGAAAAAATGAGTGACCTAAATAGTGTAAAAATCTTGTCATTTTGAACAATCTTCACTCATGTAAAACGAACGAAAAAGAAAACAAGACCATGTGAGACGGAGAAAGTATATCATATAATTATAATTATGTATTGTAGGCCTAATCGATCTTTGCCTATAAAGAAAAGCTAAAATTAATGGGCATAAATAATATAGGTTGAGAACAAGTAGGGAGAAAAGAAAAGCAGTGTTCTTTTTTGGTAATGGTCAACACAGAACAATTAAGCTAGAATAGGCATAAATAATAAAGATTATTTTTTTCTTTTTCTTCTTCTTCAACTACTGAATCGTCTGGACTTGGTCATTAACATAGAATGCATGGTGATCGTAGATATGCTACCGCACAAAATTATTTGGGCTCGTAATATCGCCTCTCCATTCTTATCTCGACGGTTCATATTTTTTATTCTTCAAAATGGTATTTTAAACATTTAGCTCGGCTTGTCACTTTCATATATTGCATTAGCTCGCACACAATCTCGCCGTGCATCTCATTCCGATTTATATAAGGTACTACCTCACCAGCCTCAAAACCATTTGCGACCGTCTATATTCAAGAAAAATTTGTCAAGAGATTGACAAAATTTAACTAGTCACACTTATACACAACCAACTCTTTCTACTTTTTTAAAAAAAACTGATTTAAAAATTAAAAGTTGCTTTGTTATACTGTGACCATCAATATTATTGTTATAAACAGCTAGTTTTGATGTTAAAAGCGTCAATCTTTTATAAACTTTAAATGTCAAAAATTAAAAGTTGATTTGTTATACTGCGACCGTCTATAGTGTAACTGTAACTGTTAAAAAAGCGTTGATATGAGGGTTAAAAGAATGTCCTTGCTGGTGTTAAAAAAGTGTTAATGGTCTCCGGATAGTGGAGGCCCCTCTATTAGCAAAATGGAGAAACTATATTTTTAGTACCCATATGTGTCAAATTCTATAATAATAGAATAGGTAGTATTTTAGTTTGTTCAGATAGTATCATATTATAAAAATCTTACTAAAAAATATGGAATTTTAAAAAAAAAAAAATTATGTAAGATGGAAAATTACAAAAAACTATTTTTTTTGTTTACAAAAAACTTTTTTTTTTTAATTTTTTTTATCAGTTTTGGTCAAACAACTGATAATTTTATTTATCAGTTGTTCAAACAAGTGATAATTTCAGTTATCAGTTGTTTACAACTGATAACTGAAATTATCAGTTGTTTGAAGAGTAATTTGTTCTTCAAACAACTGATAATTTCAATATGATAACTGAAATTATCAGTTGTTTGACCAAAACTGATAAAAAAAAACAATTTTTTTTTTTTTGTAATTTCGAATTTATGTGTTTTTTTTTTTTTGTAACTTTTATCTTTCTAAAGTAATTTTTTGTAAATGACTAAAAGTTTTGCTATTTTGGTACAAAGTTAATATTTGGATGAAGGCTAAAAATTGGCGCTACGTGAAAAATTGACTTAGATACGTGTTAGGGGCAAAAATGTACTAACTTATTTTTAGCGACTACTGACTTAATATTCTTAGGGAAAACTAGTCAGTAACTCGTCGATACTCGACGGGCATAATGAATCTAATAATTAAATATTATAAAAACAATATGGTGAAATTATATTCCTGTGACTCAACCTGAAAATATTTAAAATAAGATTCTTAATATTCTTAGTAATAAAAATATTATACACATTTTGTCCCAAAGTAAGTAAGGTTTCTATTTCGTCTTTTTTTACGTTTATCCTAGAGTAAAGTTTTTAAATGGAAAATAATGACAATTTTTGCCCTTATCATGCTTATAATTACAAAAAACCACAACATAACGTACATACTTCGTATTTCAATTAACTTGAATCATAAATAGTGTTTTTGATAATTAAGTCTTCAAGCCACTCAAACTGTTTGCCTACTTTTTTCCTTAATAAGCGTGCAATATATGACAGCAACATTCTTATTCCAAAATGAAAGAAGTATCACTTAAAATATTAAACTATACAAATCATACCAAAAGCTAATTTACACTTTAATGGATGCACACAGTAGAGATAAATTTTGTATCACATAAACAAATATAGATTCAGAATTACCTCACAAAATATGATTCACTAAACATAAAAGTGTTACTTATTCATGAATTGAGGTTTTTTTAACGTGATTATATCTTTTAGTAGTATATAGAAAACTAAATGCCTAGAGTACATTGTTTAATATAATCATATTTATATCCCAAAATGAATGACCAAAATATTTTAAATTTATCGTTAATCAAGAAAAAATTAGAAAAATAATTTAGTTTTTCGTTTTGGGACGGAGTATACTTTTTCTAAAAAGAGACCTTGACAACGATGTAATGCTTAGAATCATATTTGATCAGTTTCATAAAAAAAATGGAACATGTTTGATCAACACACAGAAAAAAGAATCAAGATAATTACCAAAGTTAAAAATCACAACAAAAAATATTCTTAAAAACTAAAATTGAGATGATCAAATTAAATAATACTAAGAGAATGATAGAATCGATTTAAATTTGTCCGTGGAGGTTTAGCTTTCAATGGCCATAATGCAGAGAATGAAAAATTAGAAAGGAAAGAGAAGATGAAAAATTACAGAGTATATGGGATGGAGAGAGTATACCTCGTATTCATGTTGTCGTTTAGGATGCAAATGATGCTTATACCATGTTTTTCCTAATTGTTTTGGCTTAGACCAGGGTGGTCATCATGCATAAGTAAGCTATGACAACGACTTGTTCATTATAATATACTAAATGCTTTCAGAAAGATAGAAAGAAAAGAGAAGATGAAAACTTTGTGTATATTGGAACACAATCTGAAATTGTTTATATAGGACTAAGTTTTGAAAAGACATGTCTTTTCAAATTCAAACACAGATTTTCAACAGTTTATGACAGTTGAAACTGTTAATTCAAAAATCAAATCTTGGCATTATCCAGAACATAAAATAATAATTTAAAATAATATTAAAAAATATTTTAATATTAATTTACAAAAATTAAATTAGTTCAGCACATCATTTGACTGCCAAGATTCGAGCTTTATGTCTATAAAAACCGGTGTCATGGGGCTACGCCCTAAGACTTTTGTCCGTCTCGAAAAGAGCTTCGATTTGATATGCTGTGCGTTCCGTGGTTCATCCGGAATCAAAAGTTACACCCTTTTTAGCGCACACACCTAAACTTTACCAAAATCTAAAATAAAATTCTTCATTGAATGTGACATATGGCGGCTAATAATTGGTGAACATAGAGCTGATTTGGAATTCCACGTGGCGAGTTGTATGGTCTTGAAATGTTTCTGCTTTTATACATTATATAGATTGAATGACCATTATTGTCTCAAAATAAATGTTCTTTTAAATTTTTTGATTTAATTTTTTTTCATAATTCATTATATTTTTACAAATGTAAAATTTTGAAAATGAATTAAAAGAATGTTTATTATTTTTTCTAGATTAAAATTAAATTTTTTAAAATGATTATTAAATTTATCAAAAAATCATTCATTTTAGGATGGAGAGAATAATACAATTTAAACATATTAAATTTAATCCAATAAAATAAACTAATCTAATAATCTAAAATCTAATATGGGGGATAATGATAAGAGAAATCAGTGCATGCTCTAAGACAATATTTCTACTTTCTACCACCATCACATTCTTTCGGATGAAGTAGTTGAACCGCTGTTGTTTGAATTTATTACGTTTAAAAATATTTTGTTTGGATTTAAAAGCTAAAATTTGTGTTTAAATCAAAATCTAAAATAAAACTCTTCATTGAACGTGACACATGGCGGCTAATAATTGGTGAACATAGAGCTGACTTGGAATTCCACGTGGCGAGCTGTATGATTTTGAAATGTTTCTGTTTTTATATATTATATAGATTGAATGACCATTATTGTCTCAAAATTAATGATCTTTTAAATTTTTTGATTTAATTTTTTTCATAATTCATTAAATTTTTACAAATGTAAAATTTTGAAAATGAATTAAAAGAATGTTTATTATTTTTTCTAGATTAAAATTAAATTTTTTAAAATGATTATTAAATTTATCAAAAAATCATTCATTTTAGGATGGAGAGAATAATACAATTTAAACAAATTAAATTTAATTCAATAAAATAAACTAATCTAATAATCTAAAAGCTAATATGGGGGATAATGATAAGAGAAATCAGTGCATGCTCCAAGACAATATTTCTACTTTCTACCACCATCACATTCTTTCGGATGAAGTAGTTGAACCGCTGTTGTTTGAATTTATTACGTTTAAAAATATTTTGTTTGGATTTAAAAGCTAAAATTTGTGTTTAAATCAAAATCTAAAATAAAACTCTTCATTGAACGTGACACATGGCGGCTAATAATTGGTGAACATAGAGCTGACTTGGAATTCCACGTGGCGAGCTGTATGTTCTTGAAATGTTTCTGCTTTTATATATTATATAGATTGAATGACCATTATTGTCTCAAAATAAATGTTCTTTTAAATTTTTTGATTTAATTATTTTTCATAATTCATTATATTTTTACAAATGTAAAATTTTGAAAATGAATTAAAAGAATGTTTATTATTTTTTCTAGATTAAAATTAAATTTTTTAAAATGATTATTAAATTTATCAAAAAATCATTCATTTTAGGATGGAGAGAAGAATACAATTTAAACAAATTAAATTTAATCCAATAAAATAAACTAATCTAATAATCTAAAATTTAATATGGGGGATAATGACAAGAGAAATCAGTGCATGCTCCAAGACAATATTTCTACTTTCTACCACCATCACATTCTTTCGGATGAAGTAGTTGAACCGCTGTTGTTTGAATTTATTACGTTTAAAAATATTTTATTTGGATTTAAAAGCTAAAATTTGTGTTTAAATCAAAATCTAAAATAAAACTCTTCATTGAACGTGACACATGGCGGCTAATAATTGGTGAACATAGAGCTGACTTGAAATTCCACGTGGCGAGCTGTATGGTCTTGAAATGTTTCTGCTTTTATATATTATATAGATTACTGTTAGGTCATTCGCACCAAATTAAAAGATCAATTAATATAAGAATTTTGAAAATTAACCAATTAATCCAACATTATAACCAAAATCCCACCTAATTCTTTCCTACCCAAACTATCCCTTACCCAAAAATATAAAACTATCCCCTCTCTCTCTCTCTCTTCTCTCACTTTCTCTCTCTACCACCCCTTCCTCCGGCGACCCTTCCCCTTCCCCTCCGGCGACCCTTCCATCCCCTCCGGCGACCCTTCCCTTTCCAACTCTGGCGACCCTCCCTTTCCCGCCTCCGGTGAATCTACCCACTTCCAACCTTCTTCTCCGGCACCAATCCTCACCTTGATCCTTCTCTCCGACAGCTATCCTCACCTTGAGCCTTCTCTCCGACAGCTAATTAGAAGGAAAATAGAATTATTTTTGAAACTGGAAGGGGCAAAGACGTAGAAGTCAGTAGTTTTAGTGGCAGAGCTTTGATGGCTTCAAATCAAGAGGTAGAAATGTGATGGAAGGAGGAAGAGGCGAAGGGCATGGACACTTTGTGCGGAGGCGGCGGTGCTATTTGAAAGTTGTGTGGGAGAAATATAGAACTAAAGAACCTCTTCTTGGAATTGAGAAAAGAGAATATATATTTTTTTTATAAAAAAATAAATAAGAAATTTGATTTTTTATTTTTTTTAGTGGAAACCATCAAGATTAGGCTCGAAAGCTAAATATATTCATATGAGAATGAGAGGCTTTCAAAATCCAGCATTTAATAGAAGTTAGTTTTTTTTTTTTGTTATTTTCAAAAGCAAGTAACCATTCTTATTATAAGCAGAGTCACAAGCAAACAAGAGTTGGCTATACATATAGTTTGAAATCTCAATCCAAATACAATGATATATTAGGAAGTAATCTAACCAAAAAATTGAATGAGTGGATTTGCATCTTAATCTTTCAGTTAGTCTGTGCTCTCCATTTTCATTGGCATATTCCCAGATTTGAAAATAATTACTCAAATTTCTTTATTTTGTCAATGGATCATAAACTCAAAATAAATCTGAAGTATTTGTTACTTACTTATTACTCAATTTTTTTTCTTCAAGAAAAGCCATAGTTGCCGGTAAATGAGGGAAACGGGATAGTCTAATGATTATACATATCTCCTATTTTCAATTTTGAATCATCAATCGAGGTTTTCATAAAAAAGCAAAACTAGAGCCATAAAAGACTAAAAAAACAACCGTAAACTTAAGTAAAACAATTGTGAACATAACTAATATGTCAAATAATCTCATAAAATTGTAAAAATTGAGGCCATAAATGACTAAAACAACTGTAAACTTAACAAAAAATAACAGTGAACTTAAGTAAAAACAACTATAAACATAACAAATTTGTCAAATAATCTCATAAAATTGCAAAAATAAAGGCCATAAAAGACTAAAACAACTGTGAACTTAACAAAAAACAACAGTGAACTTAACAAATAGGTCAAATAATCTCATAAAATTGCAAAAATAAAGGCTATAAAATACTAAAAACAACTGTGAACTTATTAGGATGAGGGATTATTTGATAACTGTCCCATAGGTCAAATAATCTCATAAAATTGAAAAAAATAAAGGCTATAAAATACTAAAAACAACTGTGAACTTAATTAAAACAGCTGTGAACTTAACTAAAAAAATCTGTGAATTGAGTAAATAATAGTCATTTTCATGCAGAAATTATGAATTTGGCTAAAACAACTGTGAACTTCTCTTAATTGTTATTATAACAAATGTAAAAAACAACTGTGAACTTATAAAAAACAACTGTGAACTTGTAAAAACTATGAACTTCTCAAATTTGCTTCAGATTATATGTTGATGCTACTAGTTTGATTCGTATTGAAGATACGAACACAACGGTGGTTTCAGAATTTTTTTTGATTTCTAGATCTTAAGATATTTCATTTTAAAGTTTTGAGGGGAAAAAAAAGAAAGAGAGAGAAAATGACATAGAGCTGAAATTTTTCACGCACGTCCGTCCATGTCATTTAATTGAGTGGGACAAGTATAATTTTCATCAATTTAACAAGGACAAGTGTGTCCATCTTTAAGTCAGGGACCTGATGGTCGAATTCTAAATTACATGTCCTTGCTGGTTGAATTCATTAGGATCAGAGACCAATCGGTAATTGCCCTATATTCTTATAGCAACTAAAATCTTATTATATTTTTACATAATTATAATATATACAAAATTGAATTTGCAATAAATAAACTAGTACATAATTTTATTTGCAACTATTCCTCTCTCTCTGTACCACGTGAGTGTGGACCAAAATTTTGGACATAATAACTAAGAAATAATTATATAATACGAGAAAAAAGAATGAATGTAAGAAGTATTATAAGTATAAAAAGTAAAATATGATAGGGAATGAGTGAGAGAAATAGTACGTGAATTGTTTTTGTGAAAATAACAAGTATGTTAAATTGAATACAAACTTGAACGGAATAAAAGTGACGGGCTAGGCCCAACGAACGAAGCCCAACTATTCAAATATTATTGCCACCACATTCTTAGTGTGTTGGCCCAATTATTACAAGGCCCAGGGCCCATCAGCAGAGATCAGTCGACCTAGCTCATTGTCCGACCTCCTTGGTCCCGACCTAACTTTGTCCGACATACGATCCATATCTTATAAGGGTATTGCCCGGCTATATCATTCAGTCAGGTCGACCTAGACCCATGCAGGCGACCTCGACCTATAAGACGTACGTCGAACTACATAGTCATAACGCATCTACAACTCTTTCCGTAACGAAAGTCTTACAAATCAGGAGTTATTTATGTACATGATCTCTTACATGATTTGTCCCACGATTCTAGGGATTTCATACAATCCTACTACAATTATAACTCATATCAAAGTCTATAATTACTTCACAACATCAATGTTTTAAAGGTAATTGCTATTTGTAATTCTGAATCTCTTGTTCATTATAATTTATCAGCTCTAAACTCCATACTCACTCTCACGCCTGAGGGTCTAAGCCGAAGACCATTCCGGCTAGTCGTGGGTTCCTTGTTTCATGTCAAAAGCTAGGAGATCAGTCTTGATTGCTGGACAGAGGCTGATTCAACACGTTTCTTGCGGCATCAGTTTGGTTCCATTGACGGGAATCGAATCTTTTTGACCTCGAAATTCAATCAACCGTAATTATGATTTCTGACGGACACACCGCTACATCCTCTACTGGGAACGAACCAGAGAATGCCGGTAGAAACATTGGACACCGGTGCTGGAAACCATAATGCTAATCTGCCTCCTCCCCCACCGCGCCATGCCAGGAGGGCGACACGCTCCAATAGCATTGCTGACGGAACTGTGTTGCATGATACTAGGAGGCAGCAAAAAAGGTCTATGGCAGAACTAGAAGAAGCCCCGCCCCCATAATGAATCCAAACGGGTTGAATAGTTGCAGGGGACAATCCAGGTCCCTCAACTACTCACCCTACTAGAAAAGAAATTTTGCTGGAACAGGCTAGGTTGCTCCAAAGTTTATTGGATGTTCATGACGAGTTACTCGAGATGCCTGAATCCCCTAAAGATGATGGGAGATCTCAGCGACCTGCTCCTTCAGTTACCTCCCACAGACGGGCTAATGGAAGTGCTAGGAAGAATAGAAGTGCTAGACAGAATGGAGGTCATAGGCCGTCTGCTGAACATCCAAGAATTGAGATGCCTCCTCCATCCTTTATCAACGTAGATCCCAGTTGAGACCTAAGAGATGGGCTCAACCAACGAAGAGAATATGAGGTCGAGTCAGCCTTAAGGAGACAACATGAGGCCGAAAGGAATAGGCGAAGGTCACCAGTAAGGTCTGTTAGGTCGCCAGTAAGGTCAGTAAGGTCGCCTGTGAGATCAGTTAGGTCGCCCTCCCACATAGACAGAAAAGGTAGAGAAGTGACTCTACCTAGAAGTGATAGGCATAGGGCCTACTCTAGAGGAGAGCCTCATCAGGAAGAAAGACAAAGATCCAACAATGTCTCCTACCAGAGGAACGACAACCCAGATGCTAGGGAGCTACTGAATCTGAAAAGGAGGTTGGAAAAGATGGAGGCCGACAGAAAGGAGGCTGATGGAAAGGGCGAACGAAACTACAACACTCTTTGACCCTTGTCCAGAGAATTGCTCGAGCTACGGCGTCCAGTGGGTTTCAAGCTGCCTTCACTAGACAAATACTCCGGCGCGACCAACGCCCTGAATCATATGCAACATTTTGAGGCCACCATGTGTCTGGTCTCCTCCGAGGATGATGTGATGTGCAAGGCAATAACCAGCACCTTCACCGATGCAACACTGACTTGGTTCCGTGAAGGGTCGATATCGAAAATTGGGGATCGGACCGTGAAAGGTCACGATTGGAGATTGAAGATCGGACTGTGAAAGGTCACGATTGGAGATTGAAGATCAGACCGTGAAAGTTCAGGATTAAATATTTGACCATGAAAGGTCGGGATGGGAGATCAGACCGTGAGGGTCTCGATTGGAGATTGAAGATTTGACCATAAAAGGTCACGATTGGAGATTGAAGATCGGACCGTGAAAGGTAGAGATTAAATATTTGACCATGAAAGGTCAGGATGGGAGATCAGAGATCGAACCATGAGGGTCTCGATTGGAGATTTGACCGTGAAAGGTCGGGATTGGAGATCGGAGATCGGACCATGAGGTTCTCGATTAGAGATTTGACCGTGATAGGTCGGGATTGGAGATCGGACCGTGAGGGTCTCGATTGGAGATTTGACCGCGAAAGGTCGGGATTGGAGATCGGACCGTGAGGGTCTCGATTGGAGATTTGACCGTGGAAGGTCGGGATTGGAGATCGGACCGTGAGGGTCTCGATTGGAGATTTGACCGTGAAAGGTCGGGATTGGCTATTTGACCATGAAAGGTCGGGATTGGAGATCGAAGATCGGATCGTGAGGGTCTCGATTGGATATTTGACCGTGGAAGGACGGGATTGGAGATCGGAGATCGGACCGTGAGGGTCTCGATTGGAGATTTGACTGTGAAAGGTCAGGATTGGCTATTTGACCATGAAAGGTCGATATCGGAAATTGGAGATCGGACCGTGAAAGGTCACAATTGGAGATTTGACCGTGAAAGGTCGGGATTGGAGATCGGAGATCGGACCGTGAGGGAATTGATTGGAGATTTGATCGTGGAAGGTCGTGATTGGAGATCGGAGATCGGACCGTGCGGGTCTCGATTAGAGATTTAACCATGAAAGGTCAGGATTGAAGATCGGAGATCGGACTGTGAGGGTCTCGATTGGAGATTTGACCATGGAAGGTCGTGATTGGAGATCGGAGATCGGACCGAGAGGGTCTCGATTGGAGATTTGACCGTGAAAGGTCGATAACGGAAATTGGAGACCAGACCGTGAAAGGTCACGATTGGAGATTTGACCGTGAAAGGTCGGGCTTGGAGATCGGATATCGGACTGTGAGGGTCTTGATTGGAGATTTGATAGTGAAAGACCTGGATTAGAGATCGGAGATCGGATTGTGAAAGGTCACGATTGGAGATTTGACCGTGAAAGGTCGGGATTGGAGATCGGAGATCGAACCGTGAGGGTCTCGATTGGAGATTTGACCGTGAAAGGTCGGGATTGGAGATCGGAGATCGGACCGTAAGGTTCTCGATTGGAGATTTTTCCGTGAAAGGTCGGGATTGGAGATCGGACCGTGAGGGTCTCGATTGGAGATTTGACTGCGAAAGGTCAGGATTGGAGATCGGAGATCGTACCGTTGTAAGTACCCGAATCCGAATCATCCAAATCCGTCAGAAAGTTAACCGAAATCCGTTAACTGGCCCGCTCCAGGTTAACCGGAACTCGTTAAACTCCCAGTTCTTTGTGCCGAGGACGTCCGGGGCTTGCCCGTGCATCCCGATGTCGAAACGTACTTAACACGTGTCATCACACGTAAAATCACGGCTTTCCACGCATTTTCAGGCACTTTCCGGTAGGCGTTTCGGACATTTCCGACCGTTATTTTAAAAACGGACAAAACTGGGACCGGGGACAAAATCCCAGCATGGTGAGTGACTTAGAGGGGACACTGGCAGCCATGCCACCTCCCCTAGTCACCCTTCAATCAAATTCAAAGGGAAAAGACCAAAATACCCCTGATTTGCAAGCGAGTCCCGTGGGACTCACTTTGTGCACATTTTAAATTGCGACAAGTCCTTCAACTTCTCAAAATACCACAAAACCCCCTGGATTCAGGCCAAGTCCGTCCGGGACTCCTACGCAATTTTCATCCTATAAATAGAAGTTCTTTGTCAAAGGCAAAAAGAGAAAATTTACTCCAAAACTCACCACCCCACGGCCTAAGCGGTTTTACCCCTCCCGAGCTCCCGTTACGTCTCGATTCGCGTGAAACCTTCATATTTCGATCAAATATGCCCCTTACAACTTGAAACAACCTTTCGAATCACTTTTCGTGTCCCGTACACACCTCCCGAGTCAAAGAAGTCGACCACAGCCATAGGTATAACTCCCTCTCTGCAAATCTCTGTTCGAGTCTCGGTTTACGCGCCAGTCGCTATAACCGTTTCGAACGTCGATATCGAAATGTAGACGCCTCCGTCTAACGGGGTCCGATACGTTTTAGCCCCTCGATCCTCTTCTCTTTCCGTAAGAGAAGTAATCGCGGGTTAAAACGGCGTTGACCCAGTTCGTTTACTTTTATTGTCATTTATCAATTCCGGATCGATCGATCCGTTGATCGTCATTTAATTCCTGTCATTTACAAATCCGAGCCGTTTGGCCTCGTTGATCGTCATTTACAATTTCGAGCCGTTTGGCCTCGTTGATCGTCATTTACGAATCCGGATCGTTTGATTCGTTGATACCGCACTTTAAATCTTGTCATTTACAAACTCAGACCCGTTTGGATCGTGATAGTATTTACTTTTCAAAGTCAGTCGCAACCCGATTCGTTGATCGCATATCATTTAATACGCATTTTCCCGTAAAAATCGTTAACAATGTAATGCCCGGTTCAAAACCGGAGTTCGTCCGTCGAACTCTCTTTCAAAACGCGCGAAATGACGTTTGCCTGTAAACGCTCATCTTCAAACTCAAAGCCGCCATTTGACACTCAAAATCATTTAATACGCATTTTCCCGTAAAAATCGTTAACAATGACTCGCACGGTTCAAAATCGGCGTTTGCCACCGCACGCTCATTTCAACTCAAAATCGCGTTTGCCACGCAAACGCTCATTTCAAAACTCAAAATCGACGTTTGCCACGCAAACGCTCATTTCGTGTCTCAAAACCGACGTTTGCCACGCAAACGCTCATTTCAAGCTCAAAAGCCGAGCCCGTTTGTCAGAGCTCAAACGCTCGTCTTTCTACAAAAAGTCACCCTAATGGCAAACGCTTTGTCATTCAAACCAAGATTAAGCTTGTCATTCAAGCCCCCATTTCAAAACACACACACACACACACACACACACGCACACGATTTCGAGAAAGGTAGAAAGACTGCGTCATGCGAGGCATTTAGGGACGATCTCGTAATACTCTACCCGAAACGTAACTTGACCTCCGAACCTAACAATCTCTCGGGAAAATTTTCAAAAAAAAACAAAAAAAAAAGATTTTTACTGCGTTTTTGCTGCCAATAAAAATGATCCCCCTTTTTAAAGCCTTTTCCTAAGTTTTTGCTATCGAAATAAAAACGACACATTTTCTGATAGCCGTTTCTCAACGTTTGGGCTCAAAATACAAAAACCGCGTGGCGACTCTCTCATTTGTTCCTTCCCATGAGGCGAGGTCTCGAGACACCAACCCCTCCGCGAAAGACAATCGCCCTTTTCGGCGCCCCCTGCGCGAAAAATCTCCCTGGGTAATTTCAGTTGGCGACTCAGAGCTGGGGAAAAGATACTTTTTTCAAAACTGCCGAGTGTTTTCTAAAAAGCCTTCCGTGGAGTCGAAACTTTCATTTACCCTTCCTCGTTTTCGTGTGCGTGTGTTACTTTAAACCTCGAACGGTTTTTTTCAAAGGCATTACATTGACATTTTCCAAAAATCATACCATGTTTTGTGTGCATCCCCATTCATGTTTGATTTTCATTGCTGACTCTTTTGAACTGGCGCATCATAA
>JAFEMH010003593.1:0-57500 GCA_022495995.1 Adenophora triphylla var. japonica
GAGAAACAAAATGTCAAAAAAAAAAAATCACTTGCCATTCGTGCATTCAAAAAAAAAAAAGCATACACATGCATCATTGACATAAAGTTTTGGCAGAAAATCGGGCAAAGCATAATTTCCAAAGATAATAAATCTGACACTAGCCCCCATTTTTCTCGCACCAAAGAAAAGAGTTTTTTCAAGAAATACCATTCATTCATTCATAGGCGTAAAGCATGTCAATAATATCGAGATCAATCTAAGATAAAAACTCCGTCCCATTTTTTCATAAAATAGCACAAATAAACAGCTTTTTCCACAAGTCCTTCATTCAAATCAACTAATCAAAAATCCGTCCCACTTTTCAAAAATAAAAATCCTATGCGATACATTGCATTCATATAATTCATCATCCCATTGCAAAAATAAAAAATCCTACAAGAGGCATACATGCATACATTATCATGTCCGTCCCGGATTCGGGCAAATTCCTTTATCATTTCATATATTCTCGAAAAAAAATGGCAAAATGCCCATTCTTTTCAGAACACAATGCATACAGTGCAAATCTCAAGAACACCATTTTCAAATTTCAAATCACATTTCTCGGATTTTTAATTACAAATTTTCAAAAAAATGGCGAAAATGCCAATTACTTTTTTCCAAACAAAGTGCATATCTCTGGATTACCCATATACTCATTACAACATGCAAAGCATCAAAATCAAAATCCAAAGCCCAAGCACATAAATTTTACGGACATCTAAAAAAAATCACCAAAAATCAATTTCAAAGCAAGAAATCAACCAAGGAAGTGAAGAGATTCGAAGTATACCGCTCGGGAGACTCCTGGATCGGTGGCCCAATGTTGCCACGCATCGGGATAGGGCTCCTCCGCAATCGATTGCGAAAGCGTGTAATGCCTCTCCTTCATCTCGAACAAGCTCCAATCGCCTCTCCACTACCGGGCCGCGTCCTTGACCTTGAATAGCGACTCCCCCGTGTTCCATTGCTTGAAAAAAATCAAAGAAAATGGAAAAATTTTGAAGGTTTTTTGGCCAAAATGGCTTCCTTTCTGCTTTGCCTCTTTCTCTCTCGTAAATGCAGCAAGAACTGGAAAAGGTGAGGAGGAAGAAGGAAGGGCGTTGGCCCTCATTTAAAACCAGTCTGGGAAACATTCCCATCCGCGCGGACCTAATTGAAGGGTCAAAATGACCATTTTGCCCTATAAAATTTCAGGACTCTGCAATTTAGTCCTCAACTTAACAGAGTTAACCAAAGTTAACCCCCTTTCAAAGGAACCCTAACTAGCCAAACGTAAGTCCAATTTCCAGAAAGATAACGGAATCCCGTTTCTTTCATCAAAATCATCAACGGCATTAAAACGTAAGTCCGATTTCTCCGAGAAAGATAACGAAATCCCGTTTCTTTCATCAAAATCATCAACTAAGCAGTCAAACGTAAGTCCGATTTCCCCGAGAAAGATAATGGAATCCCGTCTCTTTCATCAAAATCATCAACGGCAGTAAAACGTAAGTCCAATTTCCCCGAGAAAGATAACGGAATCCCGTTTCTTTCATCAAAAATCATCAAACGACAGTCAAACGTAAGTCCGATTTCTCCGAGAAAGATAACGAAATCCCGTTTCTTTCATCAAAATCATCAACGGCAGTAAAACGTAAGTCCGATTTCTCCGAGAAAGATAACGGAATCCCGTTTCTTTCATCAAAATCATCAACGGCAAGCCAAACGTAAGTCCGATTCTCCGAGAAAGATAACGGAATCCCGTCTCTTTCATCAAAATCAATCAACGGCATAAACGTAAGTCCGATTTTCCCAAAGAAAGCTAACAAAATCCCAGCGAAGTCAACTAATCCCGTTTCTTTCCTCATTATCATCGACTACCGTAAAACGTAAGCCCGATTTTTCTCCAACGAAACCCCAAAGCGGCGTTTCGAACTACGATTGGCTTGATTCCCCATTCGGGATACGTAGGTAGCCTATCGCTAGGTCCAGCCACCCGACCAAAACGGTCACCCTCTCCTTCTCGGGCAAGCAGCTGTGACGAAGTCCACCGAAGGACCATCCATCCCAAGCCATTAAGGGAAAACATTTCAAATCAAGGTCCGAGTGGCACCTAAAAGCCATCATCATCAAGGTCCGAAGGCACCTAAAACGCCATCATCACCAAAGGTTCGAGGCACCTAAAACGCCATCATCAAGGTCCGAGGCACCTAAAAAGCCATCATCATCAAGGTTCGAGGCACTTAAAATGCCAAGGTTTGAGGCACCTAAAACGCCATCATCACCAAAAGTCCGAGGCACCTAAAATGCCATCATCTTCAAGGTTTGAGGCACCTAAAATGCCATCATTACCAAGTTGACGCCTCAAAATAGTCATTCCAGGGTCAAAGACCCGAACTACGACTGGCTTGATTCCTCTTAAGGATACGTAGGTAGCCTATCATTAGGTTCAGCCATCAGACCGAAACGGTCATTCCTATCCCCAGCAGAGCGGATATACAACTTTAGCCATCAGACTAAAATGGTCATCTCTTATCCCCAGCAGAGTTTCTTTCAGCAACCGACTGCAGAACTCGCTCGCCAGGTTGACATCCTAAAACAGTCACTCTAGGGTCAACGTCTGAAGATAGTCAAGACTGGAACTACTACGGCTTGGTTCCCATTCGGGATACGTAGGTAGCCTATCGCTAGGTTCAGCCACTCGACCACTTTGGTCACCCCTTGTCAAATATGGAGCCTTACTCTTATCGACGACCCCGCTTCCTTCGAAAGCGCCGTCGCCGAGGGGCTACTGTAAGTGCTCCAATTTGAGTTGTTAGCATTTTCGTTAGAAAATTAACGAAAGTCTTAACATTCCTAACATTTCTAACAATTCCTAACCTTTCTAACAAAGTAAGGGTAGATTAGGGATTGCCATTTAAGGTTAAACCAAGAAAAGAATCTTAAAAAAGAAAAGAAATTGAAAAAACCCGAATTGGCAAGCTGAAAAACAGCAGCCAGTTTGAATATTTTAAAAATATTCCTTCTGTTCAAAGCCTGCAGCTGCAATTAATGAACAGTGCACGCTTCTACTCTTGTCCGCGCGGATGAAAAGGCCATTTTCAGAGGCCTATAAATTGAGCCCTTCAGTCTCAGAAAAAAAAAAAAAGAAAGAACACATTTTATAAGCGCGCACTGGCGAAATAGGGAGAAAACGAGTGGAATTCCCTTGAATTGCCACCATTTTCTCTTGAATCTTTCCCAAATCCCACTCTCTCCAAACATTCTCAAATCACTCTCATACATACACAAGCCTAAGCTTAAACCACCCCTTAGGAGGAGAATTAGAGAGAAAACATAGAGGACTTAAGTGTTATCTACTTATTTTCTCTTTGACCAACTCTAATCACAAATCCTAAACACATTCAAACCCTAAACATATTCAAACCCTAAACACATTCAAGCCTTGAATCCATTCAAAAACAAACACAAACACAAAGAAGATAGGTATAACCTCCTTCTCCTTACCCTAAGATTCTCTCATCCATGCATGCATCTCAAACTTTGAAGATGTAGTTTGTTCACCAACTTGTTCATCTTTGCTAGACCTAAAAATGTAGTCACCTTGGAATAAATTTCCATGGATGACCATTTAAAAGGTCTAAATCATTTCTTACTCACTTAAAAGTGTTTTTCCAAAATATTTCTTACTCAAAAGAGTTTTCAAAAATCATTTTCATACAACAAAAATCTTTGTTTCAAAGCTAAATCTCCCCTTCCCAAGCAAATGAAATGCTTAAGTCCTAATGTACCCTAAGGATGGCTTGATATATTAGATCACCACTAAAATGTCTAGTGACTACTAATCAAATCTTAGGGAAATGGGGACAAGCATGGATGCCAAACCCCCTTTAAAATCATGTTTTTCTTCAAGAGGAAGTTGCTGTCCAGTAGCCTTTCTCTAAGATCTCTGTCCATGGTCTAATTTTTCGGACATACAGAAATTTGGAATTTGGTGTTGACTACAAAACACTTTTTGTAGCCAACATCCATAGATTTCCAGACATATTTTTACTTTATTTTTTGCGTGAGTAAAACTCCCTTTTTCAAATTTTCTTTCAAAGGTCAGTTCATCAGTCTCTGGAAGTCCAGATTTCATATATGAGATTTCCAGAAGGTTTTGGTCCACCAAATCATCTCCAAATGGGAAAGTTCTTTTAGAGAAACCTTATTTAAGGTGTTTTGTAACAACTTTAATTCTCGGACTTTCCCCAGATTCTGAGATTTTTAAGCCCTTAAATCCATTTTAAAATAAAGTGTCCACTGCCGTTTTCATTCTGGCAGAAATGTTTTTCAACTTCAAAAAATCTTTTGAGTCCCAAAACTCAACCCAAAAATCACACCAAAAATCATGGGATTTGTTCAAAGTCTAATAAAGAGTTCCCAATTTTTACTTTTCAGTTTCAACTTATTTTGGCCAAAACACACACACACACACACAAATGGTTTTTAATGTTTGGAAGACTCGTTTTACGAGGCATTCCGGATGAACACTAACGTTCTTCCCGGCGTGTAACGTGACCTCCGAACCCAAATCTCTAATCCCGGGCATTTTTCAAAGTTTTGGCCCTTAAAACAAAAATGGCGTGGCGACTCCGTTTGATTTCAAAAAAATCGGGTACACATCGTTACAAGTCCATGATTCTGTTCCCATATTTATAGTGGATGAAGTGGTATTAGGGTTTTCATCTGAACCGTTGGATTGGGTTGTTGCCAACCGTTGGATCAGCTTGGTTCCCTAGGCGTACACGTGGCATGTTAGGATTGCTCCACCTAAGTAAGGACACTCGTGTCGACACGGATAAGTGGTTTGCCTTATAATGGAAAGTCAACCCGAACACCTTTTGGTGTTATTCACTGGTTTCGTGATTGCACATGCGAGAATGTCGCTGTGGTAGGTCCGACGTTATACCAAAATAGCATATGGATCAAGCTTGTTGAGGAAGCTAAGTGAAGAGACGACACCGGAGCTGCATATCCAAGCAAGGTCGTCGCCTTAATAGGATTCGACGAGCGAGTGGACGAGTGAGTCATCTTGTTCTCCTGATGAGTTGGGTCACTCAATGGCGACGATGTAATTTTCCGTTACGACGGACTCTGACTCATATGGTGGGAAGGCTCGTCGTTAGATGGGCTTGGTCGCTCATTGGCGACGACCGCCATCTAGTGTATCAACGGGCCATGTCCCAAACCCTGGTGGGCTTCATTAACCTTGATCCCTTAGTTGGCTTGTTGGGCCCCAGTCTCGTAGAGATATATTGGGCCCGGCCCATCATGAAATATTCCGTTCAGTGGCCCCCAACTCATGGATCGTCTTGACGGGCCAGGAGTTTGACGTTTCCCCATTAGAGTTATCCACGACCGTCAATTTGAATTTTGAATTGTGGTGACGTCAGCATTGATGACGTGGATGGCCAGGATCTCTTCATTAATTGGCACGCGTCCCATGATGGGACATTTTCCTTGGAAATCACAGCGGGTATTTAATGCTTCCATCATTTTGCCGTTTGGATTTCCCAGGTATAAACCCTTCATCTTCCTCAAGTATAAAAGCTTCCTCTCTCCTCCATTTCAAACTTTTTGCACCCTTGATTATTGAGAGCAAATAGCAAAGAGCGATTTTCGGCAACCAGAAAGTTCAACTCCGGCAACCGCACTCAACGTTTTCCGGTGATATTGAAGGTTCTGGCTTCTTCGCCTCTGAACAACCCAGTGGCGTGGATTAGGGATTTATTTGATTTGCCGCCGGTGAACTCATCGAAAAATCCATCTTCAAACCCAGCACCAGGTAATTGCTTCATTTGTTCTTCGTTTTCTGGGTTTTTTCTTGGGGTTTAAGAATTTGTTTAATGGGGCCCAGAACGGTAAGCTTTGAGAGAGGGGTTAAATTTGGCTTTGGGTTCAACCAAAGGGTTTATAAATGCGCTAGGGGCATTTGGAGGGAAATCCCTTTAGCTTAATGTTCCACAATATTGGTAAAATTTAGTTTTGAAGATGAGAGATTGGGGTTCCCCACTGATGAAGTTCTTGGGGAATTTAAGGAAGATGACCCGAGGGTAACACCTTTCAGGTCAATGAACGACCTACCCAATCATATCCGAACTCACTACTCCTTGTCCCGTCGTGATTCACTTAGGGATTTGGCTTCAGGGGAATCTAGGTTGCCCTTAGATAGGTCGTCGCCCATTGATACTAGGACTGATTCCCTTGCTCTTTCCCCCTGTTTTGTAGACATGGATCACGACGGCTGTCCTAATCAACCAAACCAAGAAGTGAACGAGGCCAACACAAGTGCCGGGAGCCCTCGAATTGTTGACGCCTTTCATACCAGTGTTGTAAGTGCTCCAATTTGAGCTTGTTAGAATTTTCGTTAGAAAATTAACGAAAGTTATAACAATTCTAACAATTCCTAACAATCCTAACATTTCTAACAAAGTGAGGGCAAAGTGGGCATTGTTATTTAAGGTTAAACCTCAAAAAGAATCTCAAAAAGTAAAACAAAAGGAATAAAACCAAAATAGAATTTCTGGTGTGATGATGTGTATCCGAAAATTTTCCCATTTTTTGTTTAAAAGAAAATCAACGAAACGGAGTCGCCACGCCATTTTAATTTTGAGGGCCAAAACTTTGAAAAAGCCCGAGATCAGAGATTTAGGTTCGGAGGTCATGTTACGCGTCGGGAAGGACGTTAGTGTGCACCCGACGCGCCTCGTAAAACGAGTCTTCCAAGCTGAAAATCATTTGTGTGTGTGTGTGTGTGTTTTGACCAAAATGAGTTGAAACTGAGAAAAACAAAAATGGGGAACTCTTTATAAGACTTTGAAAAATCCCCAAGATTTTTGGTATGATTTTTGGGTCTAGTCTTGGCACTCAAAAGATTTTTGGATTTGAAAAGCCATTCTGCCAGAATGAAAGAAGGCAGTTGACCCTTGACTTTGAAATGGACTTAAAGGCTTCAAAACTTCAGAATCTGGGGAAAGTCCGAGAATGAAAGTTGCTCAAAACACCCTAAATAGGGTTTATGCAAAGGAACTTTCCATTTTGGAAGTAATTTGAGGGGTCAAAACCTTCTGGAAATCTCAGATGTGAAATCTGGATTTCCAGAAGCTGATGAACTGTCCTCTAAAAGAAAAATTGAAAAAAGGATTTTTACTCACTCAAAAAATAAAATAAAAATATGTCTGGAAAGCTCTGGATGTTGGCTACAAAAAGTGTTTTGTAGTCAACATCTAATTCCAAGTTTTACTGGGTCCAAAAAATAGGAAAATGGACTGAGGTCTCAGAACAATGCTACTGGACAGCAAGATGTTCTTGAGGGAAAATGTGATTTTTGGGGGATTTGCATCTATGTTCACCCCATTTTCATCCCTAGACTTGATACCACTACCTTTTGTTAAGTGGTTATCATATTCAAGTCATCCTTGGGGAATTTATGGGGTTGAAACATGTCCTTTGCAAAGGGAAAGGGGGTTTTGTAAAGATGAAACCAAGGAGAAAGAATTGACTAAAGATCTAAAATGTGGACCACTTGAGATGGTCATTCATGAAGATGAACTTCAAGATGACCATCTTAGGTCAAAACTCAAGTTAAACTAGACATAAAATAAGTCAAAGTAAGAAGAACAAGATGATCAAGAGATCAAAAGAGAATTTTAGGGTTTTGAGAAGGAGGGCTTTACCAATGGTGACACCCTATCTTCCTAGGCTTGGAATTTGACTTGAGGAGTATCAAGATTTGGTGTTTGGCTTGAGGAGTATCAAGGTTTGGTGTGTTTGGTATTTGATTGGGAAAGATTCAAGAGAAAATGGTGGCAACCCAAGGATTCCCACTGTTTCTCTCTATATTTCGCCGTAACTTCGTCGTGAGTAAGTTGTGTTGTGTAAACCGAGAGAGGAGGGTTCAATTTATAGGCCCTCTGAAATTACATACATGTCCGCGCGGAGGTCCCTCAGAAACGTGCCTCGGTGCATTAAATGCCGCTCCAGGCTTTGAACAGGAAGAATATTTTTCAAAATATCGCGTAAATTGTTTTTCAACTTGTCAAGCTTCGGGATTTTCTTAATTCTTTTGCTTTTGGATTCCTTTTTTGGTTTAACTTTAAATGGCAAACCCTAACCTACTCTTGCTTGGTTAGGAAGGTTAGAGATTGTTAGAAATGTTAGAAATGTTAAAACTTTCGTTAACTTTCTAACGAAAAAACTACCAACTCAAATTGGAGCACTTACAGTAGCCCCTCGGCGACGGTGTTTTCGAAGGAAGCGGGGTCGTCGATAAGAGTAAGGCTCCATATTTGATAGGATGATCAAGTGATCGAGTGGCTGAACCTATTCAATAAGGCTACCTACGTATCCCGAATGGGAATCAAGCCTGCCGTAGTTCGGGCCTCGACCCCGGGAATGATTGTTTTTAAGGTATCAACCTCGGGAGATGATGGCGTTTAGGCGCCTGACCTTGAAGATGATGGCGTTTTAGGTGCCTCGGAACCTCAAGATGGCGTTTTAGGTGCCTCGAACCTTAGAGATGGCGTTTTAGGTGCCTCGAACCTTGATGGTGGGGATAGATGATCCTCTGGTGGACTTTGCTTGAAAGGATCGGTCTTACGAGAACCATCGGGAAGAAAGGTGATCAATGTCGGTCAAGTGGATGGACCAAGGATTGACTGTATCTGGGGGTCACCCGAGGATTGACTATTTTAGGGAAGTCGTCCTAGAGATTGACTGTATTTGGGAGTCACCCGAGGGATTGACTATTTTAGGGAAGTCGCCTCTAATGATCTGACTATTTTGGGGAAGTCGCCCTATGATCTGACTATTTTTGGGAAGTCGCCCCGTGGTTTGACTATTTTTGGGAAGTCACCCTATGATCTGACTATTTTTGGGAAGTCGCCCTATGATCTGACTATTTTTGGGAAGTCGCCCTGTGGTTTGACTATTTTTGGGAAGTCGCCCTACGGTTTGACTCAAGCTGTTGGGGAAGTCGCCCCATGATCTCGACTATTTTGGGAAGTCGCCCTATGGTTTGACTATTTTTTGGGAAGTCACCCTATGATCTCGACTATTTTTGGGAAGTCGCCCTATGGTTTGACCGTTTGGGGAAGTCACCCTATGATCCGACTATTTTTGAGAAGTCGCCCTATGATCTGACTATTTTTGAGAAGTCGCCCGCGGTTTGACTATTTTTGGGAAGTCGCCCTATGGTTTGACTGTTTTTGGGAAGTCGCCCTATGGTTTGACTGTTTTGGGGAAGTCGCCCTATGGTTTGACTATTTTTGGGAAGTCACCCTATGATCTGACTATTTTTGGGAAGTCGCCCCTATGGTTTGACTATTGGGGAAGTCACCCTATGATCCGACTATTTTGGGGAAGTCGCCCTACGATCCGACTATTTTTGGGAAGTCGCCCGCGGTTTGACTATTTTTGGGAAGTCGCCCTATGGTTTGATCAAGCTTGGGAAGTCGCCCTCATGATCCGACTATTTTTGGGAAGTCGCCTATGGTTTGACTATTTTTTGGGAAGTCACCCTCATGATCCGACTATTTTTGGGAAGTCGCCCCATGGCTCGCCTGACTGTTTTGGGAAGTCACCCTAAGGTTTTGGACTGCTTGGGGAAGTCGCCCTATGATCCGATGATAATGTTCTTTTAGAAAAGTAGTCGACTAAGATATGCTTTCATACCTCGTGCACATGCTTACCTCGTAGCTGCCTAAGGACCGAGGCTACTACCGATGTTGATGAAGAGTTGTTACGTTGCTGTCGTGGGACGGTTTCGCCGACGATTTGCCGTCTTTGGAAGCATTTTGACCCTCGAAGGAGGAGTTTGGCCGAGTCTCCGCATCTCTTGGCTGGGTGATCGTCAACCTCAGAGGTGGCCGAGCTTGTATTCACATCGGGACTTCTTGCTTTTGAGAACTTGGTGTCTCCCGACCGCATCGTATTGGAGAGCTTGGCGTCTCCGACCTTCTTGCCTTCGAGAACTTGGCGTCTTCGAATCGATTTGTATTTGAGAACTTGGCGTCCCCGACCGATTTGTATTGAGAACTTGGCGTCTCCGACCGATTTCAGAGTGTGAGAACTTCGCGCCTCTCACCGACCGGCATTTGATTTGCATTTGAGAACTTGGCGTCCCCGACCGAACCGTGTATTTGAGAACTTGGCGTCTCTCGACCGAATTGTATTTGAGAACTTGGCGTCTCTCGACTCAAATTGTAGACACCGGAGGTGGTCTTCATTGGGGCCGTTTTCATCCATTTGTGGACATTGGAGGTCGTCTTTAGCAAGTTGCAGACGCCGAGCTTGTCTTTGCCAAACCGTAGATGTTGGAGGGCGTCTTCATTCATTGGAGGTCAGTTCTTTGGTGAAGATCATCCTTGCCGAAAAAAGGGGGATTTGATTTCACGTTTGAATTCCCGCATTCGTTAGTGAAGAGGAAGATGCATATATGGCATTCATGATGACAGATGCATGCATGGAACCAAAAATGATTATGGGATGATGCGTTCACTTGCTTTCGAAGATGCACTTAGCCTAAGCTTCAGGCAGGAAAATTATGATTTATGATCTTCGATGATTTAGGATTATTCCTATTGACTCAAGTTTTCAGGCATGCTACATGAGCCCTCGGGAGATTTTTAGTGGGGATGCATGGGTATGGAGACCGCTTGGAACAGATTTTGATCAAGTGGGGGATGAGAACCCTTGATCGCGATTTAAACAATGCGTTGTTGGTGAGGTTTTGTCAAGAATATCACATGGACCTCAATCTTGATGAGATTGGATTCGATCCCGGTCTTGATTGAAACTTTCCTCTCATTCTTGGTCATTTCAAGCCGATGCCGACAGACTTTAGGGCCAACGTTGATACGAGTGAAGCTTCTTTCATTTGGATTGAGCTGTGACCTTGGCCGAAACCTTGTCCTGGAGGATGATTTGATGGAATTGCTAATGCCGGAGAAACCCCGATCTTGAATTCCGATGCTACTGAAGCCGCCGTGTACCAAGTTCAAGCCGAAATTCTTTCTTGCGACTTGATAAAATTCGGGTCCAAAAGACCATCTTGACAAAGCCCCTGGATCCCGAGTAGCAAAGTCCGGATTTTGAAGAAGCGATTTGGCGAGTCTATCTCGTGGTGAAGAACCCAACGTGGACCCAAAGATTGACTATATAAGCCCTAGCTTGAAGAGCTGCTACAGAGAACCCGGGAGAACCGCTTAGCAAGCCCCAAAGATGAAGAAATTCGTAGTAGTCTTACGTAGGGGGAACCCATCTTTTCGCACCTTAGTCAACCGCCATCGGACAAGACTCGAAATGTTTACGTGCAGGGCATATCTTTTGAAAGATGGGAATGTCTCCCGAATTTGTGTATGACACTCTCGCTTTGGGTTTGACTCTTTTTGAGAGAGTATAAGCATCACAAGGTGTGGAAAAGTGTATGGAAGCCCCCGCAGCGTAAAGACAAAGCCGTTGTTTGGCTCTATTTCCCTATGATGGAGAGAGAGAAGACTTGTCGAGACACTTGAAAACTTGTCTTATTCATGATGATCACAAGGCCGCTTAAAACCCTTTGTTAATGTTCTAGTTATTCAATCCCTAAATCCGATATGAACAAATATTTTGATTAATCACAAGGAGAAAACCAAGCTCGATATCAAAAATCAAGCTTGGAAGGGCGGAAAGTGTATAGGGACGATCCTTGATGAGACCAGATTTTTTTTTTATTTTTTTTTGAGATTTGTTTGTGATTTCGACCGACCATTTCTCGGTCAGCCTACGTTCCTCCATTATGAAGAGCCTGTGTCGCCGTAGTTCGGGCCTATCCCGAATGAAAAGAGAATGAATGTTGAAATTCGAGGGTCTCGAGG
This sequence comes from Adenophora triphylla var. japonica, assembly GCA_022495995.1. NCBI lineage: Eukaryota > Viridiplantae > Streptophyta > Magnoliopsida > Asterales > Campanulaceae > Adenophora > Adenophora triphylla. The sequence goes on from JAFEMH010003593.1 coordinate 11,901, forward strand.
ACCTTTGGGGATTTTGAGGATTTGGAGGATTGAATAACATATCCCCTTAGAGTGTCCATGAAAGACACGGATGCTGGCCCCAGCTGGGACATCCACTCAGTGTTTGTGAGGAGAAATGAAATATGCTCACATGAAGGGAAGGGTTGAATTTGCACAATCTTTGATTGGTAATTTTGAACCAAAATGGATTAGATTCCAATTTAAGCAAGCAATGAAGCATTAATTTGATCCCGACATCGGGGATATTAGGAATGAAACCGCTATCCGATAGGGACCGTAGTTGGGTTTCCTGCTTCGATCGGCCATCGGGTGATTTTGGGAAATTTTGACCTCTTAAGATGAGAGGTCTACCGGGCCTTTTGCTGACCGAACCTCTAAAGATGAGAGGTCAGCTTGTAGGACGTGTTTGGGAAATCTATGGCGGGGAAGATTGATTGCCTCTAAGAATGAGAGGTCAAATTTTGACTTTGGCCAAAGGCGAGGGTAATGGGAGTATCCTCTAAAATAGAGAGGATGGCTTGGGATTGATTTAAGGTAATGGTGAGAGGAAGTCCAAGCTTATCGACAACTTTTTGCGATCTTGCGAGAATCTCTCCTTTTGATCATTGTAAGCCTGGGGACTTTTGAGGAAGTCATTCGAGGAGCTTTCTTTTTTTTTTTTCTTTTTGTTTTTTTTTTTTTTTTTTTTTTTTTTTTTTTTTTGTTTTTTTTTTTTTTTTTTTTTTTTTTTTTTTTTGACTTGGAAAGCCTCTTGAGGAGTTGAAGATTATCTTTGTCCTTCCTTCATGGCTTGAGATATTTTGCGCATCGCCGACTCTCGAAGCTAAACTCTTGGGCTCGCTTGGACTTTCTCTCGCATGGAGCAAAAATGATGGCTAAACCGGGTTTCAAAACACGCCGATCTTGAAATGAAAGGGTAGTGTTTAGTAAGGGTGAGGTAATGGCTTTCCTATGGGTGAAAGGTTTCAACCGCAATCCCTACCGGATGATCTAAACGAGATTTAAGTCTTCATTGCTTGCTTAAACTTTATATGAGAAAAGATCCATGCAAATTCATCGAGCAACGAGATGATGATGATGAAAGGGATGTGAGCATATGAGATGCAAGATGGGAGTTGGTAAGCCCCCATTTGAGAAGGATATCAATTGGTTTTCTCACTCCGATTAGTTTAAATATTAATCATTTTCAAGAATTAGTGGTCGAGCAAAGACAAGTGATCATTTTGGATAAAACCATTTCAATTAAGTGTAACGTGGGTGCGCAAGTGATGTCTCGAGTCTAGCAAGAAGAAGAAAGACTTATATTAAAAGTTAGGCATTTAACCACTATGTCCAAAATGGACTACAACGACAAATGTCCAGAAGGACTTAGGTGAAAGAAAAGTACTAGAACCTACGAAGGTTGACTCAAAAGACTATTTTAAAGATAGGTAGCCCCCAATCTAGCCGCTCTTTGTCGTTGAACCATGCATCTATTCTTCGACGCTCGGGAGACGGAGCTATTGCGAGACCTTTCCATCAGGATTTCCTTGGCAATCTCTTTCTTAATCCAACCACTTTCATCGCCTGCGATGGCTGATTCACCGACCTCACAAAGGGGCGAGTCAAATTCCATTATGCCCACAAGTCTTGGATCACCAAACTCGACCATGTTGACACTCATGTTGTTAGGGAGCGGGTTATTGATGGTATTAGGCCCTTCGTGCATCTCTAACCTCCCTTGCTCAATCAATTTGGATTGCCTTCTTCGTGGGGGACGCAATCATCCGTCAGTGCCCATGGTACCGATGAAAGGCACAATGCTTGGAGGTATCCAAAGGAGCGTTGGGGTTTCTTGGCTGATAATTATCCAAAGGCCTGAGCAAATCTTCTTTTACCAATCCTCTCCGAAGATATCGCTTAAAGGCATTCCAAGGTTTCTCAAGTCTTGGAGCCGGATCTCGGATGCATCGGGCTTCTTGGGAACAAAGGAAGTGGCATTGTTACAGCTCCCGTCCCGCGTAGCCGATCGCCTCTTTGCCTTTAGCGAAAGCGAGAGTAGTGTTTGGAGGGAGGAGCCCGATATCCGTAGGCGTGTGCAGCAGCTACCGCCGATTGTAAGCCTTTTCAAACTTAGCCCCGGAATTAACCATTGCACGCAAGCCGCCGTAGGGGAAGTGGCCGAGGGAAGCTCTCAAATGCGGCTTCAAGCATGACCGAAAGATGTCTAACCGCTCCTCGTCAGAGGGAGGAATGGCCATTTCACCGAGCTTTAAGTTCCACCTCTTATAGAAATCCCCAATATTCTCATTAGTGGCGCCGCATCGTTGTTTGCGGTGTCAACTCGTTTGTCTCCCATTCCAAGTTGGCTTTGTACTTATCTCGTGAAAGTACCGGTAATCTGCTCCCAAGTAGCCTCTAGCTTCAGCCGCAATCGGAAAACCATTTCCAAAGCCCCCGACTTCAAAGAGAGACTAAAGTAATCGGCCAACCGCCGGTTTGTGCATCCCTTTAGCCTTCATTGCCAAAGTATAGGTGTCCAAGTGAGTTTTAGGGCATGCACTCCGTCAAACAATTCTAGAGTGGGCATCACAAACTTCAGTGAGGCAGGGGGACAATCGAAGCCTGGATCTGTAGGCCGAAGAGCAAGTGTTCTTTTTGGCGGCCAATTCAGCAATCTCGTTGCTTTCATTTCCTTGTGTTGCTCCATAAACCAAGCCAATTTGGGGATCCAAAGGTGGAGCCATGGGATTCAAACCAAGCCGATCGAGCTAAGAGAGGAGTTACCACTCGGCATGCACATCGGGTGGAAGGGATACCATATTCCCGGCATAAGTGAAAACCTGTCCTTCGGCCCAAATCTACCCCGGGGAGTGTAGGTAGGAGCTTCGGGCAAAAGGATAAAACCCAGCCGGCTTGCCGTTGGCTTTCCATCGTGGCAGGAAGGCAGAGGCGTACCCGAGGTAGCTTCTGATAGCTCGGATTTCCGGAGTGAGGCCCATAAGTAGGCTTGAGTGTGGGCCGTCCCGGATTGTTGAATTGCATGGCCGGCTGTGGCGAAGGTGTGTAAACTGTGGGGATACTCGCGGTCCCGGTGATTCGGATGACACCGGGATGGAGGCTTGATAACCCATAGAAGTCTGGGAGTGAGAAATGGATTTGTGAGAGTGTGTGAGGAGCAACCGAGCTAGTACCATCTCGAGGTGGGACTCCCGATTGTTGCCCCGAACCAAACCGGGGTGGTATCCCCAAATCTGCTGCGTGAAGGTCCGGATTGATTGTCCCGAACCGAGGTGGATCCCCATTTGCCGTGGCATTCCGGGTAGCCCCAAGCATGAGAAGATATTCCAGACCGATTTTGTCCCCACCGAGGGACTCGGGAATTGGCTCGTCTCATCGGCCGCAGGGATCCAAAGGGTCTCGCATTTGGGGAGCCGGGCCGACCTGCAGGCCGAGAAGCATGGATTCTGTGGTAGTACCGTGGGAGGCCGGTGGTGGCATCCTCGGGAGTAGTCTGCCGACCAAGAGTGGGGTTGAGGTCTTCCTCTTCTTCCACGGTGAAGGGTGCCTATCCGGGCTGAGACCGGCGGCCAGACCATGGCTCTTAATAGCCTCGATAAGGCTATTCACCAGAGCCTCCTGTCGCACTCATCTCATCGGTTCTCTGCTTAACCGATTCCATTGCTGCTCTCGTCCGAGGAGTCCCGTGGGAGGCGGAGTGACGTTGTCCCCATCGTTACCACTGATGCACATTCCGAAACCCGGAGTTGAAACAAACGACAAAGCCGACGATGCGCTTGACTCTTCCCAACTCGATCAAACGGTGACCCGGTGCCCGAAACCAAGCTTTCACGGAGTCATGGGGAAAGACACGAGGGTTCGGATGGCGGGAATTGAAGGTGGGTAGGTGTTTCGTGGGCTTTAGGCTCATGCAACATGCAATTATTTGTTCACGTTTACTTAAAACATGTTTTATTAACCTAATCGGTTGGAAAAGATTGCTCTTTTTTTCGCAAACTACTCGATTCTCGGACTGGGCCGGGCCCCGTCACTACGTCTATAAGCCTCGTATTCCACCCGTATTTCGACCTCCCTAGGTGGCGGATGTACTCGGCGAGGGTCCTATAGGGCAAAGCGGGTCCCACCGACCGAAAGAAAAGGATCCTAAAAGTCTCGGCGGGTAATCGAGTCTTAACGAGCATTCGATGTAAATTACGGACAAAGCCGACGTCAAAAGTCAAGATCATGTCCGAGGGCTCGACTGAAAAGTCGGCATGATTTGACCGATAGCGTCCACAATTGATCTTGACTTGTCGTGGCTAAGCCGTAATTAGGCATGGAATATTCATTAATCCTTGATGACTCAAAGGTCAATGATGGGAGTCATGTATAATTTGTGCGCCGAGCCGAAGTCAAGGCGCCGGTCAATATCTTGGTCAAAGTCCGCGGCGGAAAACCGCGTAACTTCGACCGATTAAGGGTCCCCGAAAGATATTGAGTCGGTATGCCGACAAAGGCTTGAAAGGAAAGGTCTATACACGGACAGGGCATGACACGTACCAGACTAAAACCAATCGGGTCTCTGACAAAGTGTGTCACGGACAAGTGCATGGTCGACACGAGGCTCCATGGGATGTGGGTAGTCCTGTGCTCATCCGAGAGGCGTAATAAGACCAAACGGACTGCGACAAGGATTTCCCGGGTTAAGGACGTAGTGTGCAAAGTGTACGGTCACGTGCGCGTAGTGTGCAAGCAGTCTATATTCTTTTTCTGAGTAAAATAGAGATTTTTTATGAGTCTTAAAAATATGATGCATGATGATTTTTTTTTTTTTTTTGAGAATTTTCTTCTTTTTTTTTTTTTGAAAATCTTTTTTTTTTGATTTTTTTTTATGAGCACATAAGGACGAAAATTCCGACAGGTAGGGACATTATTCCGACAAATCAAAATTTTGACTTTCTCCGAGGCGGCCAAAACAACATGAAAACTGCAAAAATCAACACACACAAAAATGATTTTCAAAGCCGAGACTAAGCTTGACCTCAAAAGCTTTTTTTTTGAAAACGGTGATACCGGTACGTGGGATTGTTAGACCACAATTTATCCCCGACTCGTGTTAGGAGGCGATAACGGGAAATTTAGTGGTTTCCACCAATATACCAAATACCATTTTTTTAAAAAAAAACTTAGTCCCCAGCGGAGTCGCCACTGTGATGATGTTGCCAAATTTCCGAAGATTTTTCCATTTTTTGTTTGAAAAAAAATCAACGAAACGGAGTCGCCACGCCATTTTAATTTTGAGGGCCAAAACTTTGAAAAAAGCCCGAGATCAGAGATTTAGGTTCGGAGGTCATGTTACGCGTCGGGAAGGACGTTAGTGTGCACCCGACGCGCCTCGTAAAACGAGTCTTCCAAGCTGAAAATCATTTGTGTGTGTGTGTGTGTGTGTGTTTTGACCAAAATGAGTTGAAACTGAGAAAAACAAAAATGGGGAACTCTTTATAAGACTTTGAAAAATCCCCAAGATTTTTGGTATGATTTTTGGGTCGAGTCTTGGAACTCAAAAGATTTTTGGATTTGAAAAGCCATTCTGCCAGAATGAAAGAAGGCATTTGACCCTTGACTTTGAAATGGACTTAAAGGCTTCAAAACTTCAGAATCTGGGGAAAGTCCGAGAATGAAAGTTTCTCAAAACACCCTAAATAGGGTTTATGCAAAGGAACTTTCCATTTTGGAAGTAATTTGAGGGGTCAAAACCTTCTGGAAATCTCAGATGTGAAATCTGGATTTCCAGAAGCTGATGAACTGGCCTCTAAAAGAAAAATTGAAAAAAGGAGTTTTACTCACTCAAAAAATAAAATAAAAATATGTCTGGAAATCTATGGATGTTGGCTACAAAAAGTGTTTTGTAGTAAACATCTAATTCCAAGTTTTACTGGGTCCAAAAAATAGGAAAATGGACTGAGGTCTCAGAACAATGCTACTGGACAGCAAGATGTTCTTGAGGGAAAATGTGATTTTTGGGGGATTTGCATCTATGTTCACCCCATTTTCATACCTAGACTTGATACCACTACCTTTTGTTAAGTGGTTATCATATTCAAGTCATCCTTGGGGAATTTATGGGGTTGAAACATGTCCTTTGCAAAGGGAAAGGGGGTTTTGTAAAGATGAAAACCAAGGAGAAAGAATTGACTAAAGATCTAAAATGTGGATCACTTGAGATGGTCATTCATGAAGATGAACTTCAAGATGACCATCTTAGGTCAAAACTCAAGTTAAACTAGACATAAAATAAGTCAAAGTAAGAAGAACAAGATGATCAAGAGATCAAAAGAGAATTTTAGGGTTTTGAGAAGGAGGGCTTTACCAATGGTGACACCCTATCTTCCTAGGCTTGGAATTTGACTTGAGGAGTATCAAGATTTGGTGTTTGGCTTGAGGAGTATCAAGGTTTGGTGTGTTTGGTATTTGATTGGGAAAGATTCAAGAGAAAATGGTGGCAATCTAAGGATTCCCACTGTTTTCTCTATATTTCGCCGTAACTTCGTCGTGAGTAAGTTGTGTTGTAAACCGAGAGAGGAGGGTTCAATTTATAGGCCCTCTGAAATTACATACATGTCCGCGCGGAGGTCCCTCAGAAATGTGCCTCGGTGCATTAAATGCTGCTCTGTGCTTGAACAGAAGAATATTTTTCAAAATATCGCCAGAAATTGTTTTTCAACTTGCCAAGCTTCGGGATTTTCTTAATTCTTTTGCTTTTTTGGATTCCTTTTTGGTTTAACTTTAAATGGCAATCCCTAACCTACTCTTGCTTGGTTAGGAAGGTTAGAGATTGTTAGAAATGTTAGAAATGTTAAAACTTTCGTTAACTTTCTAGACGAAAACTACCAACTCAAATTGAGAGCACTTAGCACCCTGGAGAAAGTGAAGACTCAAACCGTCAGTATAATTCAATTTCAAAAGAAATATTCCTTTGTGTCCAAAGCTCCGAAGCTGCATTTAATGAATTTCGGTGCACGCGAAGGGACTTATCCGCGCGGACATCTTTTTGCATATTTTTTAGAGGACTATAAATTGAGCCCTCCAAGTAGCAAAAATAAGGAGCCACAACACAATTTGGCAATCGTACCTCCATCGCGAAATATAGAGAGAAAACAAAGTGAGAATTCACTTGAATTTGTCACCATTTTCTCTTGAATATTTCCCTTCAACTCCACACTCACTCCTCAAATTCAAAACCCTAAACACATTCAAGCCTCAAACACTCATATATTCAAGCCAAAGCCTCAAAAATACAAAGAAGATAGGTATAACCTCCCTTCTTCTTACTCCTTAAATCTTCTCATCCATGCATGCATCTTCAAACTACAAAAATGTAGTTCATTCTTCTTCTTGTCTTAAGATCCAAGAAGATCACCATGGAAGTCCATCTCCATGGATGATCTTCTACAAGGATCAACATTTTCTTTAATGTGTTCTTACTTTCTTGCCAAGAAAAACTCTCATTTTCAAAACCCTAAAAACCATTTTCAAGCATCAAATCTCATTTTCAAAGGATAAAAAATCTCCCTTCCCAAGCAAAATGCAAAGTGCTTAGTCCTAGGATGTACCCCTGTTAGGATGGTTTGGTATAGTTGATTCACCACTAAAATGTCAAGTGATCACTAACCAAAACCTAGGGAAATGGGGACAAGCATGGGATGCAAAACCCCTTTAAAATCATATTTTCTTTCTATGGGAAGTTGCTGTCCAGTAGCAATTTTCTTCTGTGACCTCAGTCCATGGTCTGAATTTTTTGGACACAGATAAATGTCGAAATTTGGTGTTGACTACAAAACACTTTTTGTAGCCAACATCCAAATCTTTCCATATACATGTTTTTACTTTATTTTTTGGGTGAGCATAAAACTCCTCTTTTCAAATTTTCTTTCAGGAGGCTTAGTTCATCAGCTTCTGGGAATCCAGATCTCATATCTGAGGTTTCGACAGAAGGTTTTGCAACCCCTCAAATCTTCTCCAAAACGGAAAATTCCTTCGTACAAATCTTATTTAAGGTAAGTCTAGGAAGCAACTTTCATTCTCTGATTTTATCCAGATTATGAATTTTTAAGCCTCCCTTGAATCCATTTTGAAAATTAAAGGTCCACTCGCCTTTTTCATTCTGGCAGAAGTGGCTATCAACTTCAAAAGGTTCTTTTGAGTACCAAATCTCAATCCAAAAAATCTTCCAAAAATCATGGGATCAGTTTAAAGTCTTAAAAAGATATCCTCCCAATTTTTACTTTCTTTTCTGAGTTTCAAATTATTTTGGCCAACAAACACACACACACACACACACACACACACCAAATGATTTTCAGCTTGGAAGACTCGCTTTTACGAGGGCATTCCTGGTGCACACTAAACGTCCTTCCCGGCTGTGTAACATGCACCTCCGAACCCAAATTTCTGATCTCGGGCTTTTTCAAAGTTTTGGTCCCTTTAAAACAAAAAAATGGCGTGGCGAAGCTCCGTCTCTTTTTCCCGGGTCTTTATTTGGTTTTTTCAAAGAAACGCGAAAAATCGAATTTTTTTCTCCCGCCAAAAATGGCGACACACATCATCATCACAAGTGTACGAGCCGGGAGAAATGAAACGAGGCTTTGGAGCCGGAGCGCAAGGGACCGGGCCATTACCAAGGTCGCGACGAGGAAGGGTGATGTCGGGAAGCTGCCGATTGATTCCCTAACAGAGATTCTTACAGTGGTCCAAGCCTCTACTTATAGACTTGAGTATCTCAGCCTCCAGAAGGAATATGAGCCCCTGCAGTATTGTAGGCGGGCCCTCCTTACCAGCAAAGAAAAAGTAGCCTTCTTTTTATTAAACAATTGGGAGCTCGACTTGAGGTTGCCCCTCAACCCCTTCATCAATGAGTTTTTGGAGGACTCAAACCGCTGGGTAGCCAATGTCATCAGATCCTATCCGCCTTCATCACGTAGTCATGCCAAGATTCCTCCCTGGCTCCGAGCCATGCAACAAAGTGTTTCATCAAGACTACCTGACGACCCGATCCACTGTGGAAAGGAAAATCCCATAGTGAGCGTAGCCTCAATCAGTAAAATGTACCAAAGGTTTGTTCTTGGACACTCGTAACCTAAAGTGTATGGTTGGGGATAACCATGCATGATGCCTGGGTGGCGAGGCGGGGTAGGATGGAAATTTCCTTTCCCGGAAGGCAATTAAGATGGTTATTACGATGAGTTTTTGTAGCCGAGCTCAGCCAAAGATTTAAAGGCAAAGATTGATGCCTTGCTAGACCTTGGATGGGTGTCGTGATAAGGACATTGAGGCTTCACACTCGGGAGAGACATAAGGGTCTATGCATAATGTCTAAGCCATCGAAAGCGGCCCGATCCCTTGGTGAAGATTGATCTTGACGCTCATATCCTGTAAGTGCTCCAATTTGAGCTTGCTTACAAGAATTTTCGTTAGAAAATTAACGGTAAAGTTATAACATTTCTAACAATTCCTAAATTCCTAACATTTCTAACCAAGTAAGGGAAAGGTAGATTAGGGATTGCCAAAAAGAGATAAACCAAGGAAAGGAATCAAAAAAGCAAAAGAAATAAGAAAAACCAAAAAAAAGAAATGGCCGGAAAACATAATATCTGTTTAATTTGAATTTTAAAAAAGATTATTCCCTTGCTGTCCTAAAAGCTCGAGCGGCAAAAGATTTTAATGAATAGTTGCACGCGATCGATCCCATCCGCGCGGACATCTTTTGGACAATTTCGCAGGGCTATAAATTGAGCCTCTCCAAGTCACAAAATGAGGAGGAAAAAGAGCACACCACTAATAAAAGATTCACGGCTTATTTGGCGAAAATATTTCCGAGAAAACAAGGAGAATTCTCTAAGAATTGTCACCTTTTTCTCTTGAATTTTCCCAACTTTCACCTTGTCACTCAAATCAAACTCACTCACCAATCATATTCAAAGCCTCATAAACACTCATACATTCAAGCCAAAGCCCCTAAAATACAAAGAAGATAGGTATAACCTCCTCTTCTTACTCCTAAATCTCTCATCCATGCATGCATCTTCAAACTACAAAATGTAGTTTGTTCATTTTCTTACTCTAGATCCAAGAGGATCACTACGGAAGTTCATTCTCCATGGATGATCCTCTACAAGGATCAACATTTTCTTCAATGTGTTCTTATTTTCTTGCAAATGCATTTTCAAAACCCTAAAAACATTTTCAAGCATCAAATCTCATTTTCAAAGGATAAAATCCTCTCTTCCCAAGCAAGATGAAGTGCTTAGTCCTAATGTACCCCTTAAGGATGGTTTGGTATAGTTGACTCACCACTTAAAATGTCAAGTGATCACTAACCAAAACCTAGGGAAATGGGGACAAGTACGGATGCAAAACCCCTTTAAAATCATATTTTCTTTTCTTGAGAAGTTGCTGTCCACCAAAGAGTAGCAATTTTCCAAGATTGCCCCACCATTGTCTTAGCCTCTTTTTGGTCTTATTACGCCCTCCTGGATAGAGCCACACAGACTACCCAAACATCCCATGGAGCCTCGTGTCGACTATGCACTTGTCCGTGACACAGCTTATCGTCCGAGACCCGGTTGGTTTTTAGTCTGGTCTGTGTCATGCCATGTTCTGTGTATAGCACCTTTCCTTTCAAGCCTTTGTCGGCATACCGACTCAATATCTTTCGAGACCCTAGGGTCAGCCGAGAGTTCCGCCGGTTTTCCGCCGCAGACTTTGACCAAGATATTGACCGGCGCCTTGACTTCTGCTCGACCGGCACAAATTATACACTCGACTCCCAAAGATTGACACCGAGTCATCAAGGATTAATGATTATTCCATGCCTAATTACGGCTTAACCTGACGACAAGTCAAGATCAATGTGGACGCTTATCACCAAAACCATGCCGACTTTTCGTCGAGCCCCTGGACAGTTAATCTTGACTTTTGACGTTTCAGCCTTTGTCCGTAATTTACCATCCGAATGCCTGCGTTAAGATCTCGATTACCCGCTCGTACTTTTAGGATCGTTTTTCTTTCGGTCAGTCGGGACCCGCTTGGGCCCTATAGGACCCTCGCCTCCGGGTACCGCTCCACCCCCCGGGAGGTCGAAATACAGGTGGAATACGAGGGGCTTATACGCACGTAGTGATCGGGGCCCGCCGATCCAGGATCCAGAGAAGTTTGCGAAAAGAAGAGCAATCTTTTCCAACCGATTAGGTTAATAAAACATGTTTTAAGTAAACGTGAACAAATAACCGCATGTTGCATGAGCCCAATGCCCAAACACCTACCCTCCTTCCATTCCCGCACATCCGAACCTTCGTGTCCTTTCCCCCGCAGCCTCCTCACAAAGCTTGGTTTCGGCACCGGGTCATCGTTTGATTAGTTGGGAAGAGTCAAGCGCTGTCATCGCTTCGCCGTTTGTTCCGACTCCGGGTTTCGTAATGTCCGCATCGGCCCGGGAATGATGGGACCACGTTGCTCCGTCCTCCAAAATCCCTCGCAGGCACTAAGATTGGATCCAGCTTGGTAGAACAGATGAGACTTCGACATGAGGCTTAAATTAGCGACCTTCTCGGGGGTTTTCGCAAGTCATGGTTTGACTATCGCCTCAATTCCGATGGCACTTTTACCGCAAAGAAGGAAGAGGGTTCTCCTCCTCTTCTTAATCATCCCGATACATCGAGATGCTACCCCAAGATTCCTATGTTTCCACCGCCGGACCCCCGCCCGTCGACTTACAGGCAACCGGCCCCCAAACAGCAGTGACGAAAGAGTTCGGTATACCGTCGCTGTCCCCTCTCTAAGTGATGATCCCGCAAGTATCGCCCGAGTGATGAAAATCAGTGGAACAATTGAAGAAATATGGTCAGCCATCAAAGCCCCGGAAGAACGCCAACGTACAGCCAGGCCTGGATTGAAGAGGCCACACGCCACTTCGACCTTAACAATATCCCAACCGATCGGGGCTACCTTGAAGGACAAACATATGCCCGTTCCCTGACCTCAATATCTCTCATTATCCGGCGGAGTCCAATCACTCGCTACCGATGAGCCCAGCAGCAGATCCCCGAACCCGCCCACCCAAAGTCATTCCAAAGATCATTAACCCGAGGTCCCAAATCCGCCACTCACTGTAGAACACATTTCGTGGGATATTTGTGATCGTCCCGATTGCCTTGAAAGGGATTATCGTGGATCGGATACACGAGGACCGTCCTCCTAAGAAAAAGAAAATTTCCTCCCAAAGAAAATTGAAGGAGAGATTCGAGGCCTGGTGATAATAAGCAAGTGGGAACGCTCTGGGAGCCATCTCTGGGATTTGATTATTATGTACTCTACTCCACCGCCTTTCCTCAAAGCAAACAAGGGTAAAAGAGCGTAAAAGCCTTGCCAACGACGGAATTGAGACCTTCGGATACTGCAGAGTACTACGTAACGTAAGTCCAACCCCTGGTCGCCCAAGGTTCGCTTTGTCCAGCCTCCCGAGTATACACCGACGAAGAAAAACCGACGCCACGGCGCTCCCACTCAATCAACATGTTTGATCTGGAGATGGCAACCGCCACAAAAGGCATCGTATAACCTGTGGGCTTCTGCAAAGTGCTCTACCTCGCAAGAAAAAAGCACGAAGTGATCGGCTGATGACTCTCTATCCCGAGACAAGGACCAAATCTATGATCCCCACCTATACGGTAGCATGATCACCTTTTGCGACGAAGATTTGCCAAGAGATGTCTCCCAACACAATGAAGCTTTGTACATCACTATCTTCGGCTCAACACCATATCACTCCCGGGTATTAGCTGACAATGGATCATCGGTAAACGCCCTTCCTCAAGCATGATGAGGGCCCTCCGCATAAATGAAAGGCGTATGATCCCATCTACCCGACCGTCAAGGCCTACGACGGTTCGCTCTGCCCCATTCTGGGGACAAGAACTCGAACTCGGTTTGAAACCCAAATGGTGCCAACGAAATTCCATGTAATGGACGCCCCATCCGAATTCACACTCTATTGGGACGCCTCGTTACATCACATGAAAGCCATAGCTTCCACCCTCCACCAATGCGCCAAATTCATCAACCCAGGAGACCTTGAAGTCATAAGGAAGGTGACAGCTTCCTCATAGGGAACGGCCGAAACAATAGCCAAGAATGCCCACGCCCAAACACCGGGCTACATCCTTCAAGAGGCAAGTCTCGCCAAAGATCCTTGGAATCCAGCGATGCCAACTATGTCAACACACTCAAGCGAGCAGTACTCCGAAGAAGTTCGATTCATCAAATTTAATTGTTATTTCCAACACTCGAGGCGCATCGAAGGAAACGCCGAACACCGCCATGATACAGCACACAAGTCCCCTGGTCCTCAATCACGATTTGTCGCATTCTCGCAAACCCATTCTCTCGGCCTCGCTGTGCGAGGAGGTTTTCATGATAAAAGTCGACAAACACCGACACGGCTCGAATGTATGAACATTGTGTGGGACGTCCTCCTCGAAGAACTACCCACTAAGCCTTTCCGCTCGCACGTGGGGCATGAGATCTTTCCAATAGTTCCAAAGACCACACCAAGACGCAACACGTCCTCGCATCTCGGATCGAGCGATCGTACGACGATGAGTCGAACCTCCAGATGGAGGAAGCGGCATATCTCGGAAGAAGATCCTTACATTTTCATGCTCGCTTCCAAGAGCCAAACACAATTGATTCTCGATTCTGCACAAAGAGATGATAGCAATGCTTGAAGAGGGAGCACAGAGGCCATGCCTTTCCCGAGTCAGGAAGCCACCGACAAAGAATGCCGCTAAAGAATTGGGAAACTCTCTCAGCCCGTCCGCGACCAAAGAGGAAATGATCACCAAGCTTGGATTGGTCCCCCGTCCTTTCGTGTCAACCTTTGTAAAGTCCTCCGAGTCTCTCATTGCTGAGTTCGAGTCTCTCGAGTCGTCCGATGGCCTTACGCCCGAAGACTACGAGTCCGTAGCGAACGTTGTATTCCCTTTCGTCTTCAATGAAATGACGAACCTTTCGAGTATCCCTTAATTGCCACTTTAACTAATGATTGAATTAACTAATAATCTAAAAACAAGCTAATAACGATTCACTAGATGAAGAAGCAGACACATTAAATGAACAATATATCAAAGAAATCTTTAAGCAAAGTTGTCCTAAAGAGGAAAATCGAGCCTAAGCCGCCGAAGAGATTTTGACGAGCGTGAATTTGGGAACTGCGGAAGAGCCTAAAGAGACGCAGATTGGTAGTTTCTTCGAAGGGACCGAAAGGGACGCCCTAATTGAGCCGCTAAAAGAATTTGTGGATGTGTTCGCATGGTCCTATAAAGATATGCCGTGCCTAGATCCTTCCATAGTTGAGCACCGAATACCGCTCGACCTTAAGTCAAGCCAAGAAATGTAAGCTAAGAAGAATTAAGCCCGAATGGTCCCTACAAGTGAAAGAGGAGATAGAAAAGATGCTCAGGCAAGGATTCATCAGTGGTCATTGAATACCCTACATGGCTTTCCAACATAGTAACAAAGGACCAAGGCCAACGGAAAGATCCTAAGTGTCGCGTAGACTTCGTGAGACTTGAACAAAGCCACCCAAAAGACGATTTCCCGCCAAACATCGACATTTTGGTAGATTCCACGGCCAACCATGAAGTTAAATCCTTCGTCGACGGTTTTGCCAAGCATAACCAAATCAAAATGGCGTAAGAGGATCAAGCCAAAACGGCCTTCACAACCCCTCGGGCACCTACCGCTACACTGGCCATGCCATTCGGACTAAAGAATGCCGGGGCTACGTACTGCAGGGCGCCTACACTGTTTCCATGACATGATCCACAAAGAAATTGAGGTCTATGTGGGACGACATGATAATACATTCCAGAGGATCGATGGCCAAAGACATTTCTTTGTTGATTTGAGAAAATTCTTTCTGGGCCGCCTCCGAGACCACAAAGATGAGACCGAATCCACCAAGTGCACCTTCTGTAAGACGAGGTAAGGTGCTAGGATATATGGTGACAGAACGGGGAATCGAAGTAGATCCCCGTAAAATCAAGGCGATAGTTGAAATGAAGCCGCCCGACACCGACTGTAAGTGAAATCCTTCATGGGAAGACTGCAATACATAAGCCGCTTTGTAGAATCACCGACCTCGACCGCGAGCCGATCTTCAAGTTGATGAAGAAAAATGCCTACACGTAATGGACTCCGAATGTCGCCTTGCCTTTGAACGTATCAAGGCATACCTTGTGAATCCCCCGATTCTCTCGCCCACCACATCGCAAGAAAGCCACTCTTGCTATATCTAACTGTCACGTATACAAAGAATTGGGGCTATGCTAGCTCAAGAGAAGAAAGATTCCAAGGTCGAAACGCCATCTATTTCGTAGCGTAAAGCTCCAAGGAAGCGAACTCAATTACTCGCTGCGAGAAGACTTGCGCAGTTCGTCCGGGTAGCTGGGAAAGTTGAAACACTACATGCAAGCCTCACCCGATACATCTCGCCTCAAGGATAGACCCCATCAAATATCTCTGTTCGACAAGCCTTCCATCTCCATGAGGTTGGCAAAATGGTCGTTCTTTTTGGCCGAATATGACATCACTTATGTTTCAAGGAAATCCGTAAAAGGACGCATAATGGCGTAACATCCGGCCGATTTCCCAAGTGATGAGTCCCGAGGACTCCGAACCTCAATTTCCCGATGATGGAATCTTCGCTCTAGAAGGAGAAAATCGCCGGGCAACTCTTCTTCGACGGGCGTCAAACAAAAGGGGGAACGGGATAGGAATGCTTCGGTCGATCCTACCGACGAACACACCCCCATAGCAAGAAGGCCGAACTTCGAAGTCACCAACAACGCCGCCGAATATGAAGCTTGGTGATAGCGTGTCGGGAAGCCGCCTTGAAAGAAATATCAAGGAATTGGAGGTGTATGGTGACTCGCCCTCATCATCAATCGTGTCTCTAACAAATGGAAGACCGTGGACCCGGGTCTACGTAAATATCACACTTACATGGAAGAGTTAGTAACTCAATTCAAAGAGATCGCCTTTCATTACTTGCCCAGAGATCGCAATGCATTTGCAGATGCTCGGGCAACACTAGCCTCCCTCGTTGAAATACCCGAAGGGAAGTCCGTCAAACCATTCAGTAGCCTGGGTGAGAAGAGAAAATCCCGCTTATTGCTTTGAAATCGAAGCGTGTCGAACCGGCCAATGATCCCCGGTACACTCGCATTTACCAAGCACTCAAGGATGGCGAGGCCTCTTTCAAAAATGAAGATGGGGAATATAAAGAAGGAATCAAAGCGAAAAGTCTCTCACTCGAAGCGCTCGCCTCCCATTATGTTCTTTGGGAAACATGTTATACAAAAAGCGTTATCAAGGCCCCTCCCCGCGATGTATCGCAAACAAGAGGCTACCGAACTCATGAAAGAAATACATGGTGGTACCTGCGGCCCTCACATGAATGCTCGAGCCCCGATGCAAATCATACCGAGAATGGGATACTTTTGGATCTCCATGGAAACCGACCGCATCCAGCTCGTCAAAAGCCGCGACAAATGCCGCCGATACTCCAACCTTAATCACTTGCCTCCTCACGAAGTTATACCGCATGACAACCCCTCGTCTTTCGTCACTGGGGGAATTGATGTCATAGGCAAAATCACGCCATCAAAGAACGGCCACGAATTCGTCCCGGTAGCCGTGGATTATTTCACCAAATGGGTTGAAGCCAAGTCCTACAAAATCCTCAACTCAAGGAAAGTAGCCCTCTTCATCAAAGAGAACATCATATGCAGATACGGTTGCCACCGAAATCATTTCGTATAATGGATCCCACTTCAAGGGGAATGCGACAGCCGCCGGCGTAATTCCGAATAACCCGTCACAAGTCATCTCCTTACAGCCCCAAACCAACTGGAGCCGTCGAGGCAAAGAAACAAGACTCGGAAAATATCATCCGGAAAATGGCCGTCCAAGGCGTAGATTGGCCCGAGAAGTTACACTGCACTCGGGGCTACGTAACATCGGGCCGAACGGCAACCGGGGAAACACCTTTGCCCTCACATACGGAATGGAAGCCGTGCTCCCAATCGAGCCGGAAATACCTCGCTCCGTATACCGCCGGGAAAGCCGATCAACGAGGTCGAATGGCTCCGCAGTCGCCATGATGAATTGGCCCTACTAGATGAACGCCGACCGAAGGCCATGGAACACATCCGAGCCTACCAAGGAAGAATGGCTAGAGCCTTCGACAAGAAAGTAAAGCATCGGGAGATCCGAGAAGGTGATCTCAAGTTTTGAAAGAAAAGCCCCCACCCGTATCAACCCCTCGGCAAATGGGAGCCTGTGTGGGTCGGGCCATATGTCGCCCGTAAGATCTTCTCCTGAGGAGCCATGCAACTTGCGCACCTCGACGGAATCCCTTTGTACACCCAAGTGAATGGTGACAAGCCGCGCAGATACTACGCGTAAAAAAAAAGAGAAAAAAAAAAAAAAAGAGTGCTAAAAGAGTAATACCCAACTAGGTTGAAAACCCGAGAAGGGCGGCCTAGGTAAAAACAGGTTGCACCAAAAAAACAAAAAACAAAAAAAAACAAAAACAAAAAAAAAAAAACAACAAAAAAATCAAGTTGAACTACGAAGACCCGAGCTCCTCAAAATGAGGGGAACGTAGGCAAATGTGGAAACGGTTCGGTCTAAAAACACAAATAAAAGCCATACTTTGACATCAATACAATTGATCGACCATGAAAGCGTCTCGAAAAACTCTAAAGCAATTCAAATATTCATTACAAGTTAAAAACTCTTTGATGAGTCTAAGCCCGATTCATTCCTACAACCGGCAACCTCGCTAAAAGAAAACTAAGATACATAATCAAACTAATGTGTCTCGCTATGACAAGAAAGGGATACTCGAAAACCTCGTAGTCACTCCAAGCCACTCGCATCGGCCTCTCC
Source organism: Adenophora triphylla var. japonica (assembly GCA_022495995.1). Lineage (NCBI taxonomy): Eukaryota > Viridiplantae > Streptophyta > Magnoliopsida > Asterales > Campanulaceae > Adenophora > Adenophora triphylla. The sequence continues at coordinate 29,889 of JAFEMH010003593.1, forward strand.
CCTCTTCTTCCCCTTCGAGTCTTCTTTTCTCGAACAGAAAAATGTCGGTGTTCCTCCTACCAAGCTTCGGTATAGGAACAGGATCTATCAAACCAGCCTCTGTCAGGGCCTTAGTAGCCCTAGCGTCATCCCTCATCTCCCGTAGCCTAGCCGGTAGCATAGGAGCCCTCCTCTCCCCGTCTCTTGACGTAAGCCTCATAATCGGTCACGCGTCTCCACTCGTCATGAGGGTTGGCCCTCGCCTCGGCCCTCCTCCTCTCGTAAACAGTGGGGTCCTCCGCACCCACAATGGCCTCACGCCGTCTCAAAATAGCCACCCGAGTCTCTCCTGCATGCCTCTCGTACCAATCCAGGTACCAAGTGGTCGTGAACACCGGTCTCGGACGCTCGAGGATAACCCGAGGAGGAAAGGCATCATACCTCCACGCTCGGGAAAGAAATGGAAACACCGAGGGATCATCCATGGAAACAGAGCCACCACCCTGGTGGCTATATCATCAAAGCCCCCAAAGGAACCTCGCTTCCAAGCCAAACTGTCTCGTAACCAAGGACGGAATATAGAAGCCGGACCGAGAAAGCCCCTAAGCATGACCACATGGGACCCGTCCCGAAGCACTCGCGAGTCTCCACCCGCCAACAAGGCACCGACCATCCGATGTCTTCTCGTCCGGAGACCAGCCATCCAACGCTCCCATGAGCCCCGATCATCAAAATCCACCGCAACCCCCTCCCGGCAAATGTCCAAGGCTTGATCATATCGAGAGTTTCCCGAAGAACCCCCAAACGCTCCATCGCCCAGTGGTCAAGAGAAACGGGCCGCCCCCGTGCATATACCGTCTTCCGGTAGCTGCCTATCGAGAGCATGAAAAGTCTCCCGTAATCAAAGGAACGACATCTCCGCCTGTGCGACAGTGAACGACAACATCTAGCAGAGACCGATGGCAAATCCCAAAGGAATAGACCATGAACAGGTGCCAAACACACAAAGTGCAAAGGCATCCCAATAGGCATCATCCAAGCCTAGGCCCCTAAATCTGTCGGGAAGACCGGAAATATCGAAATGATCGACCGCGGATCATACCTTGCGCTTCCTCCGGGAAAGATGAAGGAGGACGCACAATCCGTCAACAAAAGAAGCCCTCCGGCAAAGGAACCGCTATCTCTTCCACCTCCGACCTCCAAGCAAGGCCCGAAATTCTTCGACGCCGGAACAATCTCGTTGAAAGAAAGGAAAAGACATGCCTTCTAGTGTCCCAAAATGATGAAGAAGCTCTCAAGAGGTCGTAGTCCTAACCAATTCCTTGAGAGACCATAAGCACCTCACCTTGTACCTTTCTTCAAAGAAGGACCTCCTCTCATGCATAATCTCCCTAGACCAATCCTTGAACTTGTTGAAGAATGACATTTGGGATTCTTGGGGCAATTTTGATGGAGCTTTTCTAAAGTTTTCCATGGTTTTTCTCTCTTTCTCCCGAAAATGGCCGTTTGGACTCGGAGGTTGAAGAGGATATTTGAATTTGAAATAAAGCAAGACCAGTCCGAACCAAAATTAAAGGACAATGTCAGAAGCTGCCCCTATCCGCGCGGACATGATTGTCACAGCCAGAAAAAAGTCTGCAACAGTCCAAGCTGCTACATCAAAAGAGGAATATTCCGTCCCGATTGCTCGAAACCTGTGCAAAAAAAATCTCCCCAAACCACCCATATACCAAACACCCTTGCAAAAAACCAAGGCTCATGCAACACCGCATTCATACCGCATTGCATTCATAAAATAAAATCCTAAATTATTACATTCCAAAAAAAGAGTGTAAAAAAAAAAACAAACAATCATCAATAAAATCCTAAATTATTACATTCCAAAAAAAAAAAAATGTGCATAAGCTGTACAAATCTCAATCTCAATCCCAAATCTCAAAAAAAAAAATCAATCGGAGTCTCTAGCGCCCGATGTCCGCCCGCCCTCTTGCGACTCGGGCCCGCCTCCTCAGAGCCCCGAAAATCTCGGGCTCGAATCGTCCTCGTCTCCGTAAAGAGGCTCATCAGACCAACCGGCACGCTCCGATAGGGCAAGCCGAGATCTCGCGAAAATCGTATCCGAAGGTGAAGGCGTCGGACTCCCGGACATACGAAGACGACCCACCATGCTGCCATACGTGTCCCTGCCCGTGTGGATCCCCGAGAATGACGTGATCCGAAGGCAGCACCGCGCGGGATCAAGGAGAGGAGACAGAGGAGTCTCTCAAGAAGTCTCTGAGCGAATAGGGAAGCTCTCCCGTCCGACAGTGCGCCGGCCGTGGTCGCCTAGCTCTAGCTCGAGGAGCCCCGCAAGCGACCATCCTCCTAATGAATCTCTTGGCTCCGATCACTTGCTTCGTCAGCTTCTCGACGACCACTTCCGAAAACTGCACAAAAGCAAAAGCGTCAAAAAAAGGAAGTGATGCTAAAGATGATGAAACAAAAAAAAAGAGAGGGAAGAGGCAGAAGCGTAAAAGGCCATACTCTTCATACCCTGGACGAGGCCGGAAAGCTCGTGGAAGCCGCTCGGCCGAGGGATCTGCACCCTCAATCGGACCCCATCCCGGGATATAGGTAAAATCCGTCCGAGGGTACCGCGGATCCCAAGCCCTCTCTATCCAGACCCGAGGCATCCTCGCCCTCCTCAAGACGAATGTCGCATATGGCTCAATCGCCACGAAATCCGAGAAGTGCCGGCCGGCTCGGTAATCATCCCAGTCACGGACCGATCGCTCGGTGCATCATATCGGCGGGAGGCTCCACCGGTGTCCTCAAAGGCGACCCACGCCATGCCGGCGCGTCACCCTCTCTCCTGCATAATATGCGTCGCAAGTCGACCTCTCGTAATCCTCCGCCGCACGTCCAAATCTCGCCGCCCTTCACCGCGCCACCTCGAAGCGATCCTGTGGGAAAAATATCATCCCCTCATCCGTCTTGGCCTCCGTCAAAGGAAGGCAATCCGCGTACTGAGAGTCGTACGCCCCGGAGCTTATCTTCTCCCGGCATGCTTAGACCAAGACCGCATGGCCGGATACGCCCGACGTACTCCGCCGGCCGCCGCCACATCGTGACGTGGAAAACTCCAACGCCCATACCTGCGAAAGGTAAAAATCAAATCAATCCAAAGTGCAAAAGAAAAGTGTGTGCTCAAAAAAAAAGAGAAGGAGGGAAAGCAAAAAGAGAGCTTATACCTCCAGTGGCAAACTCAAAGCAAGATAAAGAGCTCACAGCCCTTCCGGCCGTACCTATCAAGAGCAAAGTAAATCTCTGCCAGCCGCCTCTCCCCACGAGACATCTCCGACCGTCTCCATGTCCTCCAAGGATCTCAAGAAGGCAAAGACCGCCGTCCTCAAGCATGTCCAAAGAGGGTGCTCGAGAAAGCAAACCACAAGAAGGCCCTAGCGATCCGCTTCGCCGCCTATCCTCTCCTCCCCAGCCTCGTAGCTCGCTATGGTCTCCACAATCTTACCGTAGACCACGGCATACTCCATCCCCATCCCCTTTTTGGGAATAAGGGAAAATCCCGTAAGAGCTCGCAGACGCATCGCTATAGCCGTCCCGCCACTCAATGCCGCGTCCATTAAAGGACAGCCCGTAATAGCAGCAGAATCGGAGGGCGTAACCGTAGCCTCGCCCCGTAAGAAGTGAAAGGTGTGGGTCGCGTCCCACCAATGCCGCGCTGCAGCAAACATCAAGCCCTTGCTCTTAGGGAACTTGACCAGCCCCCTCAAGCACTCGACGAACTCCCAAAGCCCCGTCTCGACAACAATCTGTCTCGGACTCGGCAAAGCTCCTCGGCCCGCATCCGGAAGCCGATCCCACAAGTCAACCACGGACTCCACCGATCCTCGAGTCTTCATCTTGTTCAGCTGCTCCGTAACGTAGTTGTTTCCACCCTGCAATAAAAAAAAAAAAGAGAAAATGTCAAAAAAAAATTGCATTTGCACAAAGAAAAAAAAAAGAGCATACACATGCATTAAAAAAAAAAAATTTCGACAGCATAACGGCATGCAACAGACACAGCCCAATTTTTCTCGTATAAAAGAAAACAGTTTTCGGCAAGTCCCATTCATTCATACATCCATACAAAGAGTCGACGGAAATAAAAACTTCGTCCCATTTTCAAAAAAAAAAAGTGCATACATGCATACCATCCATCATCTCAAAGAAAAAAAAAATGCACACATGCATATCATCCATCTTACATGCAACGGGAGGAAAAATCCGTCCCACTTTCCAAAAAAAAAAATCCTAAACATACATACGTCTCATGTTGGCAAAAAGCCCATTCTTTCAAAAACAAAATGCATGCATTGCATCATCACAATTCACGATATTTCAAAAAAAAATGTGGCAAAAATGCCAATTCTTTTCCCAAGCAAAATGCACATTTTGGGATACCCACAAATTCATCAAGATCAATATTCAATCATCATCATTCACAATTTTCGGATAAAAAAAAAATAATAATGGCAAAAATGCCAATTCTTTTCTCAAGCAAAATGCACATTTTGAGTTACCCATATACTCATGCAAAGCATCGAAACCAAAATCCAAGGCCAAGAACATGGTCATTTTCGAAATTTTTCAAAAAAAAAAATTCAAAATTCAATTTCAATCAAGAAATCGACAAGAGGATCAAAAAGATTCGAAGTATACCGTTCGGAGATGCGGATCCGAAGCCCAATGTTGCCAAGCATCGGGGTAGGGCTCCTCCGCAATCGATTGCGAAAGATTGTAATGCCTCCTCATCCGGACGAGCTCCAATCGTCTCTCCGCCACCGGGACACGTCCTTGGCCTTGAAAAGCGCCTTCCCCGTGTTTCATTGCTCAAAATCGAAGAAATCGGAGGAATTTTCAAGCTTTTTGAGCAACAATGGCTTCCTTCTCTCTCTCTCTCTCTCTCCGTCTCGTTTCAAAACTCGAATGGGGAAGAAGAAAAGGGGGCGGCCCCTCATTAATACCCCCTGGTTTTCAAACCCTATCCGCGCGGATAGGATTGCAAGGGTCAAAATGACCCTTTTGCCCCTTAAAATTCCAGGACTCTGCAATTCAGTCCCCAACTTGACAGAGTTAACAAAGTTAACCAAAGTCAGCCCCTTTTCATCAAAATCATTCCCGGCAGTCAAACGTAAGACCGAGTGCCCCGAGAAAGATAACGGATCCCGTATCTTTCATCAAAATCTTCTCGGCAGTCAAACGTAAGACCGAGTGCCCCGAGAAAGATAACGGATCCCGTATCTTTCATCAAAATCTTCCCGGCAGTCAAACGTAAGACCGATTTCCTCGAGAAAGATAACGAGATCCCGTATCTTTCATCAAAATCTTCCCTAAAGAAACGTAAGACCGAGTGCCTCGAGAAAGATAACGGATCCCGTATCTTTCATCAAAATCTTCCCTAGCCAAACGTAAGACCGAGTGCCCCGAGAAAGATAACGAGATCCCGTATCTTTCATCAAAATCATTCCCTAAGCAAAGAAACGTAAGACCGAGTGCCCCGAGAAAGATAACGAGATCCCGTATCTTTCATCAAAGTCTTCCCGACAGTAAAACGTAAGACTGAGTGCCCCGAGAAAGATAACGGATCCCGTATCTTTCATCAAAATCTTCCCCCGCAGTCAAATGTAAGACCAATTTCCCAGACGAATACGTCTGATTTTCCCAGCAAAGGCTAACGAAATCCCCAACAAAGTTAACGGAATCCCAAAAGCCAACGAAATCTCGAGTAAGACTCGAACTACGAAAGGGCTTGATTCCCACTAGGGATACGTAGGTAGCCTATCATTAGGTCCAGCCCCCCGACCAAAACGGTCACCCTCTCCTTCGGCAGCAGACGAAGTCCACCGAAAGGCCATTTCAAATTAAGGTTCGAGGCACCTAAAACGCCATCTTCAAGGTTCGAGGCACCTAAAACGCCATCTTCAAGATTCGAGGCACCTAAAACGCCATCTCCAAGGTTTGAGGCACCTAAGACGCTATCACTAGGAAAGCGATAAATCGCAAACATCCCCAGTAGAGACCGAAAATGGTCATTCCTATCCCCAGCCGAGCGGATAACCATCAGACCGAAAATGGTCATCTCTTATCCCCAGCAGAGTTTCTCTCCAGCAACCGACTGCAGAACTCGCTCATCAGGTTCGAGGCACCTAAAACGCCATCATCTCCGTGGTCAAAGACCCGAACTACGATCGGCTTGATTCCCATTCGGGATACGTAGGTAGCCTATCGCTAGGTTCAGCCACCCGATCACTCGATCATCCTGCCAAATATGGAGCCTTACTCTTATCGATGACCCCGCTTCCTTCGAAAGCGCCGTCGCCGAGGGGCTACTGTAAGTGCTCCAATTTGAGCTTGTTAGAATTTTCGTTAGAAAATTAACGAAAGTTATAACATTTCTAACAAGTCCTAACAATCCTAACATTTTTAACAAAGTGAGGGTAAAATGGGCATTGTTATTTAAGGTTAAACCTCAAAAAGAATCTCAAAAAGTAAAACAAAAGGAATAAAACCACAAATAGAAATGCCGAAACATAAACCGGCCGTTTAATTTGAATTTCAAAAAGAAATATTCCTCTTGTCCAAAGCCGGAGCCGCATTTAATGAACAAAGGCACGCTGAAGGGACTTGTCCGCGCGGATGAGTTTGTCATTTCAGGAGGGCTATAAATTGAGCCCTCCAGTCACAAAAATAAAAAGAAAAAAAACACCAATTGCACCGAACCTCTGGCGAAATATAGAGAGAAAACAGTGAGAATTCTTCAAGAATTGTCACCATTTTCTCTCCAATCTTTCCCAACTCACACTCATCCATTCACTCTCATATTCAAGCCCTAAACACTCATACACTCAAGCCAAAAACTCAAGAACACAAGGAAGATTGGTAAACCCTCCTTCTCCTTACCCTAAACTCCAACCATGCATGCATTTGCAAACTACAAAATGTAGTTCCTTCATCTTCTTGCTCTAGATCTAAGAAGATCACCATGGAAGACCATCTCCATGGATGATCTTCTACAAAGATCAACATAATTTTCAAGTTCTCTTACTTTCTTGCAAAGAAAACTCATTTTCAAAACCCTAAAAACCATTTTCATACATCAAATCTCATTTTCAAAAGGGTAAAATCCCCCTCCCCAAGCAAATGAAATGCTTGGTCCTAATGTACCCCAAGGATGGTTTGGTATAGTTGATTCACCACTAAAATGTCTAGTGATCACTAACCAAAACCTAGGGAAATGGGGACAAGCATGGATGCAAAACCCCCTTTAAAATCATATTCTCCTTCTTGGGAAGTTGCTGTCCAGTAGCAATTTTCCCAGACCTCAGTCCATTATTTTAATTTTTGGACACAGATGAACTTGGAATTTGGTGTTGACTACAAAACACTTTTTGTAGCCAACATCCAGAGCTTTCCAGAAATATTTTTACTTTATTTTTTGGGTGAGTAAAACTCCTCTTTTCAAATTTTCTTTCAGAGGCTAGTTCATCAGCTTCTGGGAATCCAGATCTCATATCTGAGGTTTCCAGAAGGTTTTGACCCCTCAAATCTTCTCCAAAAATGGAAAATTCCTTCGCACAAATCTTATTTAAGGTGTCTAGAACAACTTTCATTCTCTGAGTTTATCCAGATTATGAAGTTTTAAGACCCTTGAATCCCTTTCAAAATCAAAGGTCCACTGCCTTTTTCATTCTGGCAGAAATGGCTCTCAACTTCAAAAGGTCTTTTGAGTACCAAAGCTCAACCCAAAAATCTTCCAAAAAATCATGGAATCAGTTTAAAGTCTTGAAAAGATATCCCTATTTTTACTTTTCTGAGTTTCAAAGTATTTTGGCCAAAACACACACACACACACACACAAATGATTTTCAGCTTGGAAGACTCGTTTTACGAGGCATTCCGGGTGCACACTAACGTCCTTCCCGGCGTGTAACATGACCTCCGAACCTAAATCTCTGATCTCGGGCTTTTTTCAAAGTTTTGGCCCTCAAAATTAAAATGGCGTGGCGACTCCGTTTCGTTGATTTTTTCAAACAAAATGGGAAAATTTTCGATACATCACACATCATCACAATATTGTGAATATGAGATATGGCAAATGGATGTCAAAACAACGTTTCTTAACGGAAACCTACTTGAGGATGTATACATGATACAGCCTGAAGGGTTTGTCGATCCAAGAAATTCTAATAAAGTATGCATGTTGCAAAGATCCATAAGATGGGTTGAACCAAGCTTCGAGGGGTTGGAATCTTCATTTTGATGAATCGGTCAAAGAGTTTGACATCATCAAGTACGAAGATGAACTTTGTGTATACATGAAATTCAGTGGGAGCATAGTATTATTTCTATTATTTTATGACAATAATATCTTACTCATTGAAAACAAAGTTCCAACACTTAAGATTGTCAAGTCTTGGTCAAGAAAAGGTTTCTCAATGAAAGATATGGGTGAAGCCGCTTACATCCTTGGTATCAAGATCTATAGAGATAGATCTAAAAGGATAAATTGGTTTGAGTCAAAATACTCATATTGATAAGGTTCTTAGATGATTCTAAGAAAGGTAACTTGTCAATGGGTCATGGTATTACTCTTAGCGAGACTCAGTGTCCCATGACAACTGATGAGCAAAAGAGAATGAATGAAGTTCCATATGCTCTGACATTTGGATCTGTCATGTATGCCATGATTTGTACTAGACCCGACGTCTCGTATGCTTTGAGCATGACGAGTCGATACCAATCTGATCCTGGTGAGAACCATTGGATGGCAGTCAAGACGATCCTTAAAGTACTTAAGAAGAACTAAGGATACGTTCTTGGTATTTGAAAGGTTGGAAGTTAATCTTGTTGTAAAGGTTACACGGATGCTAACTTCCAAACTGACAAAGTTAATTAAAATCGCAATTAGGATTTGTGTTTATGCTTATTGGAGGTGCGATTTTATTGGAAGAGTTTCAAGCAGAAAATCGTAGCCGATTCTACCTATAAGGCTTAATTTTAGCAACATATGATATAGCTAGAAAAAGGCAGTTTGGATCAAAAGTTCATTAGTGTTTTGGAATTGTTCCAAGTATCACTAATCCGGTGGAACTTTATTGTGACAATTGTGGTGTCATTTGTGCAAGCAAAAGAACCAAGGTCACATCAACGATCCAAACACATTCTAAGACGTTTCCACCTCATTTGAGAAATCTGTGAAAGGGAAGACGTTAAGATATGCAAGGTACCAACGGATGACAACATTTCGGACCCTCTCACCAAGCCTTTGCCACGAGCTAAACATGATGGTCATGTTAGGTCCATGGGTATAAGATACATGAATGATTGGGCCTAGTGCAAGTGGGAGACTGTAGGTGTTAGTGCCCTAGGCCTATAGAGATAGACTTATATGTAATGTCATTATTCATTTTATATATGAGATTATTACTTTGATTATTATATGTTTGCATGTTTACTTTAATAATCGTGTCCCTAGTACTTATGAAGCACTAGTATAAAGTCTAATGGATAATCATGTGATGATTATATGCATGGAGATGCACATTAGATTCATGGGTACTTGTTAGAGAACAAGGTACTGGACTTGACCCATTATGAGATTTATGTCATGGTCGAATGTCATAATTAAATCTCATATAGTTATATCATTGATATCCTTTGACCTGAGATTATCATCGTCTTCCACTCGATGAATATTATGTTTGATATAGTTTAACGTTGTCTTTAACCGGATAACAATAAGGGCTATTATTGGCATGATATGATTCTTGTTGGGAAGAATGATAAGTCAAGATGGAAATTTGTCCCTCATAAAGAGAGATGTTTGCTAGGCCACTCGTAAGTAAGATTGATGTAGTGTATGGCCATGCCCGAATGAATTAATGTGATTAATATCATTCGATTGATCAATTTACTTGGTAACGAGAAAGCATTGAACAATATAAGTTGACGTGGACCATGACTCATGTTCAATATAACATCGTGTGACAAAGGGATTGTGATATGTTCTATGTAGGAAAAACGAACTTGATATTATATTATTTGGGTAGGCATGATGGCTTGCTAGAGTCCGCTCATGTCTTATGAGGATCGATGTGATCGAACTCATTGCCAACATAATATAGTCCTATGGGCACGCATCGAACGAATTGTCAAAAATGGAATTATGGATTCTGGTGTGATGGGCGACCGCCCAAGTGTGCCATGGGCGACCGCCCACAAGTCAATGGTTGACTTGGGCGACCGCTCAAAGGGTCATGGGCGACCGCACATGTTTATTCGAAAACAAGGCATTGGAGACTGTCTTGATGGGAGACCGCTCTTGCCCTTATGGGCAACTGCCCATGTTGGTTTTCGTATAAGGGGATTAGGCGCTGTACACTTGGGCGACCGCCCAGCTCCTTGTGGGCGACCGCCCACGTACGCTGTAACACTGAAACCGAATTTGCTTAAGGTTTTTTAATAGGGTATAATATTTATAAAGTATAAATAGTATCCCTCTTCTACCCTAGCAGCCAGTCACGAATTTTGAGTTTAGAGAAACACAAAATTGAGAGGTTTTTCAATTGTGAATTGAAAATCATCACACCAATTCCATAATACATCATAGATTGAAAGGAGTTTCAATCAAGGGATCTAGTAATCCACCTAGAATTGTTCTAGGGTTCGTTCATCGCGTGGATACTCATAGAGGATCTTCGCTCTTCAAGATCTTCCGTTCGTGATTCAACCATCATTCATCAAGGATTCACAAGATCGTCAATCTGGAGTTGGGTCACGTTTATCAACGACAAAAGCACACAAGGTTGGTATTTCTAAATCATTCCTCTTAATTAATCATCTAGAACGGATCCTAGGGCTCTGGGTTTTCGAGTTATTTGCAATTTTCCGCTGCGCATGGACCCTCGAAACCCAACAGTGGTATTAAAGCCCGGTTCATGTTGTTTATATTAGATAATCATGATAATTATATAATGTGATTATGTTAATTTTCATGATGAATATGATTTAGAATATGATTTTATATGGGATTTGCTTATGGAAGTAATTGTATATTTTGATATGCCATGATTATGAATTGAATTATGTGATTTATGTGATTAATCTATAATATGGGTCTTGAATTATTACTTAGTATATGGGCTGGACACCAAAAACTTCCCCCCAGGCACTTCGATGGAAGTGTGGGATAACATTGGATTACAATGCCACGTACTAGTAATTGATGAATTTCTAGATCTTGAACAAAGTGTTTGTTATAGGGATTATGTTCATATTAAATGAGATTTTACATGAATCATTAAACCCTAATTGATTAAGAAATTATGATGTTAACATCAAATGTGATTTGTGATGCATCATCCCATGTTCATAATTATGCTCATATAATTTTCATGAATCAACCTTGCCATGTTAATTGATAAACATGAAAATTGAACCTTCATTGAAATTTGAGTTTGTTTATGCCACCCATTTTAAACACTTGTGAGTACACGAATAGTTTTATGTAGGCTACGCCATAGCGAGGTACATTAATTCTATCTTTGTATGATCAAGATGAGCAAACGGTGATTGCTATACGTTTAAAATGGTTGAACTCAATTAGGCTATCAAAACAGTTTTGGGCCTAAGGCATAAGATGAGATTGAAACATGTGACATATGATGTCTATAATCTCATAAAGGATCTAAGAGTCATATGTTGATATGATTGATAAATGTTATCTACCTTTTTAGTTTAATTTTGAGCAGTCGTGCCATAGCCGACTTGAAATTAAATTAAAGTTGGGTCTTAGCCTATTAAATTATATTATGCATATTTGCATAAGAAGGTTATATAATTTAGTGGGAGTATTTATGAAATACGTTATTTAATCTCTTAAATGAAATCGGTACTTATATGTGTTCATATGTGTTGCATATTTTGTTGTAGAAATAGCATTAAACTATAATTAATCCTTATTATTGCGATTCGTCCTTATGAAGGACAAATTTGAAAAGAACGGTACAAGTTATTCTGATTTGATCAGATGCTCAAGAAGTGTTCTTAAGCAAAATTGTACGTTCTTGACGAATCCATTCCTGCTGAACCCACTACAAATGTTGCAAAGGGCAGATAAGGAGCAACATAAGAAATATAGAGATGATTCCTATGATGTTGTTTGCCTTATGTTTGCCATCATGTGTAAGGCTCTTGAGAAGGACCTTGAACACATGGGAGCTGCTTTTGTTCTAGCACATCGCACAAAGGAAATGTTCCAAGTGCAAGCTAGGCAAAAGATATATGTTGTGGTGAAGGCTTTTAATGCATGAGATGCAAAAGGAGCAATCTGCAAGTGTGTTAATGGTTAACACAAGAAAGGGGTTCAAAAGGGAAGGCAAAGAAGGTAAAGCAAAGGTTGCTAAACCTGGGGCAAAAGTTGCAAAAGCCTAAGAGGCTAAACCCAAAGTGTCTCAAAAGGATGCATTTTTGCTATCATTGCAATGAGATTGTCATTGGAAGCAAAGTTGCAAGGCTAATAAGGAAGGCCTAAAAGGTGAAGAAGGGCAATTTGATTGCTACTACTTCAAATATCTATATGATAGATATTTTCCTTTCGACTTCTTGTTCTTGGGTATATGATACCGGATATAGATCCCACATTTGTTTAAATGTGCAAGAAATAAAGAATAGAAAGCTACTCAAAGAAGGTGAATTAAACCTATGCGTGGTAATGAAGCAAGAGTTGCTGCATTAGCCATAGGGACTTATGAAGTAACTTTACCTTGTGGACTAGTACTTGTTTTGAACAAGTGTGACTACGTTCCGAATTTGAGTAGGAGTATTATTTTGTTTCTTATGAGGATGATGAAGGATATAATTTTCTTATTGAGAATAAGAAGCTTTATATTGATTTAATGATATGCCTTATAGTAATGCATATCATTGAATGGTCTTCATATCCTTGATGTTAAGATACAAAATAATATTGAAGATATCTATAATATAGGTATGAAATCTAAATCGAATGATGTGAACAACACATTCATATGGCATTGCCGGTTTGGTCATATAAATGAGAAACGTATAATCTAAACTCCATTAACATGGACATTTAGACTCATATGATTATGAATCATTTGAGGTATGTGAATCTCGTTTATTTGGTAAAATGACCAAACCACCCTACACTAAGAGTAGTGGGAGGGCTAGTGACTTATTGGGCCTCGTACATGAGATGTATATGGACCATTAAGTAGCATTGCTAGGGGAAGATTTCGGTATTTCATTTACATTCACTGATGACTTATCTTGATATGACTATGTCTATCCGATGAAGTCCAAAAGTGAATCGATTGAGATGTTTGGAATATTTCAAAATGAAGTACAAAATAATCTTGGCAAAAACTATTAAGTACTTCGATTAGATCGAGGTAATGAATATTTAAGCCAAGAGTTTGACTATCATCTCAAAACTGTGAAATTGTTTCAGAGTTGACTCCATGCGGAACACCATTTTGAATGGTGTGTCTGAAAGGAGGAATTGAACCTTGTTAGACATGGTTCGTTCGATGATGAGTCAAAGTTGACCTTCCAATTACCTTTTGAGTATATGCATTAGAAATTGATGCGTTTAAACTGAATTGTGTCCAAACTAAATCGGTTCCTAAGTCCTCACATGAGATGTGGCATGGAAGAATGTCTTTCATGAAGATTTGGGATTGCGAATCTTATATAAAGAGACTTGTCTCTTATAAGTTAGCACCAAATCTGACAAGATTAATTTTGGATATTAATTTTACAACCGCAAAGAGAACAAAATGTTTGTTGCTCTATATGATTCGTTTCTTGAGAAATAGTTTCTCAATAAAGTATCTAGTGGGAGTAAGATTGATCTTGAAGGAGTTCAAGAATCTGAAAATGACATGGAACCAAGAGTAGAGACGGAACCAAGTTCACAAGGAGTTGTGAAACCGGTTCAAAATACACAAGTTCTTCGCAGATCTGATAGGATACGATCCGAACCTGAGAGATATGGATTTCTCATATCGGAAAGTAATCAAGTGGGAGTCATTGAGAATGACGGACCTACTTCCTATCTAGAGACGATGTCCACTCCTAATTCGGATAAATGGTTATGAACCATGGAATCCGAATTGTAATCCATGTTTGATGATCAAGTTTTGAACTTGATTGGTCCACCTGAAGGTGTAAAAACCATAGGGTGCAAATGGATTTTCAAGAAGAAAATCGACATGGATGGAAGGTGTATACTTTCATGACTAAAGATTGTAGCAAAGGGATTTAGGAAAATTCATAGTATTGACTATGTTGAAACCTTTTTGCCCGTTACAATGCCGAAGTCTATTAGAGTTTCAATTGTCATTATCGCATATTGTGAATATGAGATATGGCAAATGGATGTCAAAACAACGTTTCTTAACGGAAACCTACTTGAGGATGTATACATGATACAGCCTGAAGGGTTTGTCGATCCAAGAAATTCTAATAAAGTATGCATGTTGCAAAGATCCATAAGATGGGTTGAACCAAGCTTCGAGGGGTTGGAATCTTCATTTTGATGAATCGGTCAAAGAGTTTGACATCATCAAGTACGAAGATGAACTTTGTGTATACATGAAATTCAGTGGGAGCATAGTATTATTTCTATTATTTTATGACAATGATATCTTACTCATTGAAAATAAAGTTCCAACACTTAAGACTGTCAAGTCTTGGTCAAGGAAAGGTTTCTCAATGAAAGATATGGGTGAAGCCGCTTACATCCTTGGTATCAAGATCTATAGAGATAGATCTAAAAGGATAAATTGGTTTGAGTCAAAATACTCATATTGATAAGGTTCTTAGATGATTCTAAGAAAGGTAACTTGTCAATGGGTCATGGTATTACTCTTAGCGAGACTCAGTGTCCCATGACAACTGATGAGCAAAAGAGAATGAATGAAGTTCCATATGCTCCGACATTTGGATCTGTCATGTATGCCATGATTTGTACTAGACCCGACGTCTCGTATGCTTTGAACATGACGAGTCGATACCAATCTGATCCTGGTGAGAACCATTGGATGGCAGTCAAGACGATCCTTAAAGTACTTAAGAAGAACTAAGGATACGTTCTTGGTATTTGAAAGGTTGGAAGTTAATCTTGTTGTAAAGGTTACACGGATGCTAACTTCCAAACTGACAAAGTTAATTAAAATCGCAATTAGGATTTGTGTTTATGCTTATTGGAGGTGCGATTTTATTGGAAGAGTTTCAAGCAGAAAATCGTAGCCGATTCTACCTATAAGGCTTAATTTTAGCAACATATGATGTAGCTAGAAAAGGCAGTTTGGATCAAAAGTTCATTAGTGTTTTGGAATTGTTCCAAGTATCACTAATCCGGTGGAACTTTATTGTGACAATTGTGGTGTCATTTGTGCAAGCAAAAGAACCAAGGTCACATCAATGATCCAAACACATTCTAAGACGTTTCCACCTCATTTGAGAAATCTGTGAAAGGGAAGACGTTAAGATATGCAAGGTACCAACGGATGACAACATTTCGGACCCTCTCACCAAGCCTTTGCCACGAGCTAAACATGATGGTCATGTTAGGTCCATGGGTATAAGATACATGAATGATTGGGCCTAGTGCAAGTGGGAGACTGTAGGTGTTAGTGCCCTAGGCCTATAGAGATAGACTTATATGTAATGTCATTATTCATTTTATATATGAGATTATTACTTTGATTATTATATGTTTGCATGTTTACTTTAATAATCGTGTCCCTAGTACTTATGAAGCACTAGTATAAAGTCTAATGGATAATCATGTGATGATTATATGCATGGAGATGCACATTAGATTCATGGGTACTTGTTAGAGAACAAGGTACTGGACTTGACCCATTATGAGATTTATGTCATGGTCGAATGTCATAATTAAATCTCATATAGTTATATCATTGATATCCTTTGACCTGAGATTATCATCGTCTTCCACTCGATGAATATTATGTTTGATATAGTTTAACGTTGTCTTTAACCGGATAACAATAAGGGATATTATTGGCATGATATGATTCTTGTTGGGAAGAATGATAAGTCAAGATGAAAATTTGTCCCTCGTAAAGAGAGATGTTTGCTAGGCCACTCGTAAGTAAGATTGATGTAGTGCATGGCCATGCCCGAATGAATTAATGTGATTAATATCATTCGATTGATCAATTTACTTGGTAACGAGAAAGCATTGAACAATATGAGTTGACGTGGACCATGACTCATGTTCAATATAACATCGTGTGACAAAGGGATTGTGATATGTTCTATGTAGGAAAAACGAACTTGATATTATATTATTTGGGTAGGCATGATGGCTTGCTAGAGTCCGCTCATGTCTTATGAGGATTAATGTGATCGAACTCATTGCCAACATAATATAGTCCTATGGGGTCACACGCATCGAACGAATTGTCAAAAATGAAATTATGGATTCTGGTGTGATGGGCGACCGCCCAAGTGTTCCATGGGCGACCGCCCACAAGTCAATGGTTGACTTGGGCGACCGCTCAAAGGGTCATGGGCGACCGCACATGTTTATTCGAAAACAAGGCATTGGAGACTGTCTTGATGGGCGACCGCCCTTGCCCTTATGGGCGACCGCCCATGTTGGTTTTCGTATAAGGGGATTAGGCGCTGTACACATGGGCGACCGCCCAGCTCCTTGTGGGCGACCGCCCACGTACGTTGTAACGCCGAAACCGAATTTGCTTAAGGTTTTTTAATAGGGTATAATATTTATAAAGTATAAATAGTATCCCTCTTCTACCCTAGCAACCAGTCACGAATTTTGAGTTTAGAGAAACGCAAAATTGAGAGGTTTTTCAATTGTGAATTGAAAATCATCACACCGATTCCATAATACATCATAGATTGAAAGGAGTTTCAATCAAGGGATCTAGCAATCCACCTAGAATTGTTCTAGGGTTCGTTCATCGCGTGGATACTCATAGAGGATCTTCGCTCTTCAAGATCTTCCGTTCGTGATTCAACCATCGTTCATTAAGGATTCACAAGATCGTCAATCTGGAGTTGGGTCACGTTTATCAACGACAAAAGCACACATGGTTGGTATTTCTAAATCATTCCTCTTAATTAATCATCTAGAATGGATCCTAGGGCTCCGGGTTTTCGAGTTATTTGCAATTTTCCGCTGCGCATGGACCCTCGAAACCCAACAAAAGGTGGTATACAGTTCCATCCCCAAGTCTGGGCAAGAAAATTTTTCCTTCTTCTTCTTCTGACCGCGGCCAGTTGTAGAGGCACAAGCATGGCTCTTACCCACGAGCAACATCAATCTCCTCCGGTACTTCAGCAAAGGCATTAACTATCTCAACTGCCCGCTGTGCATTGCTCACCGCCATGCGGTCCAAATTTTCACGGTCATCAATCTCTGTCTCCGAGCTATCAGAGCCAAGGAGATCAGAAGTTGATTCTGATGATGATGCCACCACCCCCTCAGCTTCCACCACGTCCATGTCGGTGGGTTCATCATCGCTACTCCCTAAGTTCACCACCATCCTAGGTTGGGCCTCTATCTGGGGGCAGAAGCAACTGCGGTTAAGGGTTCTTCCTCTAAAGGCAAGTTCAAATCCAGCGTGGGCACACCAGTGGCATCAGGGGCCATGGAAACTTCGTTCTCATCCATTAGGTCTATTTTTCCCTAGTCAGTTATCACTCGGGGATAATGATCTACGCGGGCTCTCCTCACCAGCTCTATGGTGTTCAGCGCCTGATCTCTCTCACGGGGAAACCTGCATAACACCTCCATAATGAAATTTCTTAGACGGTGTACATCACCCAACACCAACATATCTCCAGACAAGTGCATCCATTTCTTGGCTTCCCACAACCGGAGTGGAGCCAAATTTCCCAGTCATATCTGACCGAGAAATACGTGAAGGCCTCAAGGGATCACATAACCCAAGAATTAGCCACATTCCTATAGATACCATCAGACTTCTTGTCAACGACAAAGGTATCAGGAGTGGTTCCATCACATAAATCTACAGGACGCTCAATCCTATAAGTCATTCTAATGGCGGAAGAGACTAAGATGATAAAGAAAGAAAGAGTTAATCACTTACGAAAAGAGATGGCGCAAAGAAGGTGATTAATGAAGCTAATCAAATGTTTTCTCTCTCTAAAGGCAGCTTCAAACTCTGAGGGTGATAAAAGAGTGAGAAGGAGATAGGGTTTGATATTTATAGGCCAACAAATACGGGTCAGCCCATATTAATGAGCCCACAAACCATATTCTCTCGAATCATGAACGGACGAAGGCTTTAAAAATTTTGAAATTATTGGCGCTTGGCATTTATGGCGCCTTTTGAAATTCGGGAAACGTCACCTCCGTACCTGACACGTGCTGGTACCTCAAACAGTCAAAGGGGCCCACACAAAACTTATTCGGGAAGCAACCCAAAGCTTCCACCAACTTATACCAAACTCCCTTCACGTGCTCCTCACGTGCGTCCCAACAAGGGAGTCTACGCCAGACCACCAAAAATACACAACACTTGTGACCGCAACAGCGATCTGGCCACAGACCGAGTTTTACATATGTAGCAACTCGCTCAGACCATGAATGATTCCTCGCGCGAAGCTAGGGGCCACTGATGAGCCCGTACCTTTCACACCGGGCCTAAGCTCGATCTGGTCTAAAGACCAAAGTATTACGTGGCATATACAAGACAGCGGGCATCCAGACAGCAAGAGTCAAGACCGCGATCATGGAATATCGTTAACAAGTTGACCGTGCCAGTCCCGATCGAGATGTCCCATACCGGGTCAATTATGTTGACCGCGATCTCATACCAGACTCGCGGTGTTACCATTAGACTCACGGTTAAAGTCAAATTTATTGAGACAAATGCCTGTACCTACATTGACACCAAGAGCCGGCTTGTTCCCATCACATTAAATGGTGGCTCAGGTGCCTACAATCTGCCTAAGGCGCCGCACCAACTATCGCCTGCTTACTCTGTCATTGTCCAATTAAAGACATCCCTTTAAGTAAATCTTAATTTATTTTACGAGTCAACAAGGCGTGTACACGTGTTATAGGTCAAAACACAAATATATCATATTGGGCTGACATTATCAACATCTCTCCCATACTATAAATACAATCACTTGTCCCCACGGACAAGAGAGGTGAAAAAACAACATTGTAAGCCAAATTATATACTCCCTCCGCCCACTTTGTTGTTTCACAGTTACTGTTCATGCGTGAATTAAGGAAAAAAACAATGATATAAATGTTGTGAGTGTAAAAGTAAAATAGGAGAGAGAATGAGTGAAGGGAATAGTAAATTATAATGGTGTTGTGAGTATTAAAATAATGTAGGAGAGAGAATGAGTGGGATAGGATTAATATTTTAATAATAAAAACTTTCCATTTTAGGTAAAAAAACAAAGTATGAAGTATGTATTTGGACGCCCAAAATAGAAAGTGTGAAGTAAGTAAGTGGACGGAGGGAGTAATCCCTAGCACACAACTCACTAAAATATTAAGGGCTCGTTTGGTAGCAGAGTGGGATTAGCCCGTATTAATAGTGGGGGGGATTGTTAATCCTAGGATTAATCATGAGGATTTCTAATAATCCTGATTGAAAATATAAACTTTTGTTTGGTAGAAATCGCATAAAACAAGACAATTTTCTTTTAAATACCAAATTACCCGTAACAATTATCAAGAGACAATCAAGTGCACAATTAAAGAAAGTTAACACTTTTTTTTTCTAAATTGACAACATGTTAACATTTTGTATATAGAGAGAATTAAATATGAAAGGCCAAGTCATTTATTAGTTGACATATATATTGGGGTAGTTTCGTCAAAAATATTTTTATCCACCATCTTCTAATACCCTCATTAATAATACTACTCTTCCACTGGGATAAATAAGGAGGGGATAATAAGCTAATCCCGCTGAATATGATAATTTATACTGTTGTTTTTTTTCCTACCAAACACTTGATTTCGGATTATTATTCTCATCCGATGCTAAGACGGGCTACCAAACGGGCACTAAAAAATTTTGTTCTCAGTTATTAAACTTTCATAGATTTTACTCTCACATTCGAGAATTTGAGTTTGATTAAACTACGCCTTGATATCTAGCGGTGATTTTTGTATTTGTTGTGTTATGGGTACAATTATCTTATACAAGCAAAATACCTAATTCAGTTATAACTCGAAAGTTGTGGCGTAATCTGATGAGCCAAAGTCTTAGGCTCAAGATCAGACCGGAACTACTCCAAGAAAATCGGATCGAGACAAATATGGCAAGACAAACCGCCAATGCCGTTTCCTCCTTACCCACCCATATTGATTCCGCCTATGCGGTTTGCACCAAGCCGCATCCCCACTTTCCTTTCCTAGTTTCACACCGCCAACCTCCTTTCTCCCTCCAAATCGCCAACAACCTTTCTCCCTCCAAACCGCCAACCTCCTTCTCCACCAAACCGCCAACAACCTTTCTCCCTCCAAACCGCCAACCTCCTTTCTCCCTCCAAACTGCCAACAACCTTTCTCCCTCCAAACCGCCAACCTCCTTTCTCCCTCCAAACCGCCAACCTCCTTCTCCACCAAACTGCCAACAACCTCTCTCCCTCCAAACCGCCAACCTCCTTTCTCCCTCAAACCGCCAACAACCTTTCTCCCTCCAAACCGCCAACCTCCTTTCTCCCTCCAAATCGCCAATATCCCCTCTCCTTCATACCGCCTTCATACCGCCTTCAGGTCCCTCTCCCTCAAACTGCTAGGGCGGTTTCCCTCCAAGTCATATCGCCGTCTCCCCAACCAAATTCCTTCTCATTCAACCTTCATGTTCTTGTCCTTCTCCCCTATGTAATTTCCTTCACACCGCCTTCCTCCCTTGTCCTTGTCCTAACCATCTTGCCCATGCGGTGTCATCCTCCCTTGTGTCCCCCTTAGCATATCACCCATCTCCCATATACCAAACTCAACACCCCCAATGCCCTTTGGGGCATACCGCAATAGGCGGTTTGCTCATGAGATTACACCCTCATACTCCCTACCTTTCCCACCTAACCCCTTGTACCAATCCCTCAAGAGCATACCGCGCCATGTGCCTTCCCCATGAGATTCTATCCATTCTCCTCTACCTATCCAACTAAACCCATGATCCCTCCTCGACTTGGCCGATCATTCCCCCCACGGATATCAGCAACCTCTCCACGTGTAGTGACCCCAAGTAGCCTAGAATGGTCCCCCTAGGAATATGACGATCATCCTAGTGATTCCCCGACAAAGATCTCCACCAACGAATCCACTCCCTCTGCATGGCAGAGAGTGCTCCCATGATCTCTGTTCCAACAGAGATTTGCTCCCCACTCTTCCAACCAAAAGAACTCTCCGCCAATGAAGTACGAACACGTGTCCACTTGATATTTGATAATAATCCAAACCTCTCCGTCATATAAATAGGACTTCTCCCTCAAGGCAGAAGGTAAGTCACTTGAACTCAAGCCAACTTTCATACTCCATAGCTTATTTTCCATCACTGTGTTCTTATCCTCACGCCGAAGCCTCATCGCCGGAAAAACCCCCACTCGGCTTTGAACTAACGATTTTCTTTCTTATTCTCAGGTTAAGGAGATTGAGTCAAGCCAGATATTCGACCGCCCTCATCCTTGAGCCGGACCATCATTACATACCCGTTTCTCTTGGTAGCATCACAATCAATTATGAAATATGATATTATTTGATGCCATTACAAACAAATAAAATAATCAAGAATACAATTTAACTTAAATGAATAATAAAAACATAGATTTTTCGCTTTACTTTGAAATAAAATCGAACTTGAAATCTCTAATAGGTGGAGACACGCTTACATTCGAATACCGCGCTCGAGAGGTCTTTGATGCGGCCGCATATATTGATACGAATGTTTTTCTAAAGTTGGAATCATTTGGTTTTTCGTTCAATCAGACAGCAGCAGTCACAAAGTACCGCCCTTTTTTTTCCTCTCTATTTTGTTATTTTCAAGACAATTCGATACTAGTATCTCATCATAATTAGCCCTCCAACTGTACTATAGCTTAGGACGCACTGCCCTATGTTATTGGGTCCCATCTTAAATCTCTGTCGACTCTACCATTACGCGCCACGCGCTCCTGACATCCGTGTGCCCTAATCTCATCTAGTTCATTCATTGATGTATTTATTTATTCATTCTTTCAAGATGAGCCCAAACTATACATTACTTACTTCCGCTTCCTCCGTTGTACTCCCCCGTACTAATTCACTTTATACTAATTTTTTTTTATAAGATTTAAAGAAAAATAAGAGATAAAAGTAGTTTAACAAGTTATTGGAGTAGAAAAAATTAAGGTAGAAAAGAGAATAAGTGATATTTCCGTTTTGATTAGAATCAAGTGAAGTAAAACGAATCAAAATGAAAATTAATACTCCCTCCGTTTCGGTAGAAATTGCATAGTTATTGTTTGTGCGGGGATTAAAAAAAATAATGATATAAATGTTGTGAGTGTAAAAGTAAAATAGGAGAGAGAATGAGTGGAAGAAATAGTAAATTATAATGGTGTTGTGAGTATTAAAATAATGTAGGAGAGAGAATGAGTGGAGGGAATAGTAAAGATTTTTTGCCATTTTAGGAAATGTGCAATTTATAATGGAATGCCCAATAAAAAAAAGTGTACAGTTTATAGCGGGACGGAGGGAGTACAAAGTGAATTGGGATAGAATTGGGATACAGAGAGTATATTGTTATACGTTATTAAGAAAATATGAAAAATGTATAAACAATTGCGATTGAATTGGAGTCATAATTGTCCAAAACATTATTATTGATAATTTAAGTGAATAAAAAAATAAAGTAATAAGTATTGAGTTTTGTATAATTCTACAAAAAAAAAAAAAAAGGAAATAAATGTTTAGAATACTATTTATTATTTATTATTTAGAAATAAAACCAAGCGTAACTTTTATTTTTTTATTTTGAGATATATCAAAAAATTAGAACTTTTAAGTTTATAGATTAAACTCTGCGTTTGTTTAAATCAAACGCCGTATAGTGAAATCATTCAACGTTGCAGTCTTACGTAATAAGCTCCATGTCCACAAATGGATTTTATTGTGAGCTCGAAAAAAAGTGATTCAAATGTACTCCCTCCGTTTCATTAATAATTTCACCATTTATCATTTTGAATATTTCATTTAAAGTTTTACCTTTTTTTTTTTGGCAAAGAATTTTTACTATTTCCTCTACTCATTCTCTCTCCTATTTCACTATTACACTCACAACACTTTTCAAATTTACTATTTCCTCCACTCATTCTCTCTCCTATTTTACTATTACACTCACAACATTTTCTTCGCCCTTAATTTGCGTATCGAAACCAAAATGATGAACTAAATATTGGGACGGAGAGAGTATTCAATTTTCCTTTCAAATTTTCTAAATTAAAGAGTATTTACATATTATTTCCGTCATAAAATAAATAATTAAAAAATCATTAAATTTATTTTTGATTAATAGCTAATATTTATATATTTTAAAACGAAAGAAGTAACTATTTCCCTTTTTGATGTTAATTCAATATTCTTCTGCCTTGCCCTCGTTATATCTCTATATATGTCCTTCCTTCACAACAATGAATCTATAGTATAAATTGGAATTTGTTCTTGCTACAGTACAATGAACAATTTTAATGGTCAAATTTTCCATTTTGCCCTCACTAAGTTCTCTCTTTCCCGTTTTGCCCTTAAAAATATATTTTTTTTAAATTAAATAAAAAAAAAGTGTCCTCGGACACGGGCTTAATTAAAAAAAAAACGTGTCCTCGAACACGGGATTTTACTATCTCTATTATAAATGGCAACATGCCAACTCAGCATGAACAGTACTTTGAATAGTTTCAACCAGCGAATTTTTCATTTTGTCATCATACATTTGTCCATTTTCCATTTTGCCCTTAAAAAAATTTTTTTAATTAAAAAAAAATAATAAAAAAAAACTCATATTCTTGAACACGGACATGTACTAGTGGTTTGATAATTATGGGTTTATATATGTACAAAAATGTACATATATTCATTTCAACAAAAAAGCTGTTTGCACTTAGAAAGATAGCAAAATTTTATTTTAAAAAATAGTTTTCTACAATCTATAAAAACGTGTTTTTAAATGCATTAGTTAGAAGAATTTATACGTGAAATTTCGTTTGTTAAGTAAAATTGGTTTTAGACACACCTAACCTAACCTTATTAATACTCACACAAACGCACTAACTGTCACGTCCCTAATATTAGGCATTATTTTAGCATATATTAAGCATGTGGGGGTGGAGTGATAGTATATTATTTTATGCCATTTATGCTTCTTGATACTTTCTATGAGTTTATTTATGTTTTTGATGAATTATGTGAAGTTAGGATGGAAATGAATTACCTTTAATCATAAAGGGTCTAAATGAAATAAATATAAAGTGTGTAGGAAATTTATAATATTTAAAATTTTAAAGTAAAATGTTTATATGTGGTTAAGGTGCTTTGGTGTAAAAGAGGATAGTTAAGGTTGTTAGTTATTAAGATTCAAGTCTTGGAGGAGCTTTAGTAAAACCTTCTTATCTATTCATGGAATTAACAAAGGAAATAATTCATTTTCATTCTTCAGTACTCTCTTCTTCATCAAAACCTCCAAGGAAACCAAAACCCTAAGCCTTTTTTCCAAAAATTATTCCAAGTTCATCTCCTTTTCGTTTTAAAATTCGATTGCGTATTCTTGTTCGTGGTGACGAGGAGATCGCTTAGAGCAGAAAAAATAAATATTTAATTTCGCATTATTTGGTAAGTTATTATCACTACAAGGAAAATCGATTTTAGCTACGGCAAATTCCGTAGCTAAAATGAAGATTTCGTAGCTAAATCGTGTTTAGCTACGGATTTGATCCGTAGCTATTCCGTGGATGCAGGTTTGTCGCTAAATTGGGCGTCGCTATTTTGTAGCTATTTTAGAGACGGATATATCCGTCTCTAATTTAGAGACAGATATGGCCGTCTCTAAATTAGAGACAGATATGTCCGTCGCTAAATTAGAGACAGATATGTCCGTGTCTAAATTAGCTACAGATATGACCGTCTACGGATTAGCGACAGATTTTTCGTCTCTATTTAAATTCTCATTTTATTTTCGAACCATTTTAGCGTCGGATATTTCCGTAGCTAAATTGATATTTTTTTAAAAAAAAATTATATATATATTTAAAAATATATATTAATATATTTTAAATATATATATATATATTTAAAATATATTAATATATATTTTTAAATATATATTAAATCAGTCCCTTAATTTTTCTTATTCTCAAATCCTCCCTTAATTTTTATTAATCTCAAATAAGTCCTTGATATTTCATAATTACACTTTGATCCCTAAACTTCTTTTATACTCAAACAGTCCTCACAAAATTCCACCACCGGCAACCATTCACCGCCGTCTAACCACCGGCAAACATTCACCACCGTCTAACCACCAGCAACCACCGCAATCCACCAACAACTTCAAAAAATTCAGATCTAGTATTGATTTAGAATAAATTAAAGGACAGATCTCAGACAATTTATTCAATCCCTCGACTTCTTCATCCGTTACCTGACCTCCAAACACCACCTTTCTGATCCCATCCGACGTCTGTCAAATTCCACCCAAAAAAACAATCAAATCATGTAAAAAATCGTAAATATCACCATATTTCAAAAACCAAAAAGATATATGAACAGGACACTGGCGGAGAGCGGGCCGAACCGTTGGCAGGTGAATCGGTGGGAGGAACTTCCGACCAAGTGAGCAGATCTGCGGTGGATGTGTGAGGCTTCCTTACCGGAGTAGCTCTCTCCATTTTACCTTTTTCCGGTTGAATCAAAACGAAGACAGTGATTGAAATGAGACGGCGGTGGCTGTGGTGGCGCCGGAGGAGGCTGAAGGGACGGTGATTGAAGGGACGCTGAGGGAAATGAGAGAGAGAGAGAGAAAACGGTGGTGGCGCAGGCGCTGGTAAATTGATTGAAACTGAAGAGAGAGTGAAATGGGGAGAGAAGAGAAATAGGCTGAGGGAGTAATTGTGTTTGTTTGAAATGTTTTGGGCCGAAGAAGAGAAATAGGCTGAGGGAGTAATTGTGTTTGTTTGAAATGCTTTGGGCCGTTTGATCGAATGTATTGAATGGCCAGATCTTGCTTTGACCCATAATCCCCGTGAAATTTTAAAATCCAATCAAACAATGCCACATCACACGTACTTATATTTATTTCACACTATATTATACACTAACTAAAATATTTATGTCTAATATTAAGAATAATAATATTTATTAATAAATTATTAATTATATAATTAATTAATTAATTAATATTAATATTAATTATATAATCAATAATAATATTAATAATAGTATTAATAATAATTAGTAATTTTTATTATTTTTTATTGAAAAGGAAAAAATATTTTAGATTTTTTTTTATTACTGAAATTTATAAAAAGTTATCTAAAATATTTACATGCTTTTATTTGATTTATTCAAAATTTTAGTTATAGTAGTATGCCTAATATCAAGAATAATAACATTATCATATAATTAGTAATAATACTTAATAATAAGACTAATAATGATGTTATTGTTAATTATTCAATTATATAATTGAATATATTAATAATTATTATTATATAATGAATAATAATATTAATAATAACTAGTAATAATACATAACATAAAAAATAATAATGTTATTAATTAATGATAATACTCATTAATTTAATTATTTTAAATTTATTAATAATAATTTAATAATTTAAACTTCTAAAAAATATTAATATACCTAAGTAATAATTGATATTAATAAATTATAAAAAAATACTTATTAACAATAACAATAATTTAATCTATAAAGAAAATAGTAATTAGTAATAATACTTAATAATAAGACTAATAATGATGTTATTGTTAATTATTCAATTATATAATTGAATATATTAGTAATTATTATTATATAATTAATAATAATATTAATAATATCTAGTAATAATACATAATATCAAAAATAATAATGTTATTAATTAATAATAATACTCATTAATTTAATTATTTAAAATTTATTAATAATAATTTAATAATGTATAAGGATATAGGGTTTAGGGTTTAGAGTTTATGGTTTAGGGTATAGGGTTTAGGGTTTAGGGTATATGGTATAGGATTTAGGGTTTGGGGTTTAGGGTATAGAGTATAGGATTTAGGGTATAGGGTATAATGTATAAGGGTTGGGGTATAGGGTATAGGGTATAGGGTTTAGGCTTTAGGGGTTAGGGTATAGGGTTTAGGGTTTAGGGTTTAGGGGTTAGGATTTAGGGTATAGGATGTAGGGTTTAGGGCTTAGAGTTTAGGGGTTAGGGGCTTAGAGTTTAGGGTTTAGGGCTCAGAGTATATGGTTTAGGGTTTAGGGTTTAGGGTATAGGGTTTAGGGGTTAGGGTGTACAATTTAGGGTTTAGGGCTTATAGTTTAGGGT